>VZUA01039825.1:3152-13399 GCA_013401035.1 Horornis vulcanius
GTGGAATTTTGTGAACTTGAACACGTATCTTTTTTAGTCATGGGCCTAAATAATGCCAATACATATCAATATACATACCATACCCCGACATATCATTTCACAAAATCACTATGAAAAATGAGAATATAGGCAAAAGAAAATTTTAATCTAAATTTATTAAACTGTTCCTCTGTGACAGAGAAATCATTGTCGTCCATTCTCTTGCTGTTCTTACTAAGCCTTCTGTAGCTTACATATTTTGGAGTCAGTTTCTCACAGATTNAGCCAAGGGACATAATGTATTCCATATTTAGATTAGGATGTATGATCAGTACTATATAAATAAAGATTTTTTCAATAATTCAGATAATTTTAAGAGTCCTGGTATTAAGATTATACTCCTTTTCTCTTGAATGAACGTACATGCAAGTCCTCACATGTATAAATTCAAACTCTTCTTCAGACTTTAGTTTTATTTTGTATTGCATATAATCATTTGTATCTATTTAATGTTACAGCATGAATTCAGCACAGGACATGTATTATCTTCATGGCATTAACTAACCTATTAAGTTATTACACTTGTTATTTGGAATACTTATGCTTTCTGAGCACTTTCTCTAAGCCCTCCTGGCTCCACAGAGAGTGTTTCAGGGTCAGCAATGGATGCAGACCCTCCAACATCCAAGAAAATTGATTCAGAACTGCTTTTGTGCATCTCTGTGTGGTAGTCTTGCACCAGATAAGCAGTCTCATTGTCAACATATTAAAGAGAGAAAATACTGGAAGTTTACATCTGATAATTACACTGGCAGATATCACTAATAAATATTATTGAAAATGAAAAGTTAAGGGCTTTTTTCAATTTCTGAAGGTTGCAAAACAGCTCACTGACAGAGAATTCTCTGAATTAACAGGGACACTGGATCAGTCACCATCAAGAAAAGTACTGATTTCTACTTGTAGAGAGCTCTGCAGTTATTCTTCTAGAAAACAGTAATTACTTAAAGGTTAAAGTAGTCAACTTTGTTAGGAAGCAATATTAAAAGTTTTAAACATGCAAAATATGTTTTTATGAAAAAATACCATCAATATTAGTATATATATTTATATACATATATTGGAATAGCTATAAACCACTGTGGAAATGCACATACAACATTTTGAAAGGTTAGGATGTAAATTTCTGAGACTAGAGTATTAGGATCATTTGCCACAAGGATGTTGTTTGCAGATTGTTGTTTAAATACCAACAAAACAGCTGCAGCAGACAATAATTTCTTTCCTGACTGTTGATCAGACTTGGAAACCAAACTGCAGGAACACTCCAACATGCAGAATGGCCAGGGAACAAAGTTAAGAGCTGGCTATGTTGAAATGAAAGATATGCCCAAATTTTGCTGATAGAAAAATAAGACAGAGTATTTATAAACCTGTAGGACCTCCTCTCCAGCAAGCTTGTCACATTAGTGGTGGTGGTCTTTATTCTCCAGGGTGGTATTCAGGTGTCAAGTCACAGTGAAGCTGGATTCAAACAAGTTGGTTCATCCATATGATGCAATCTGCTGGGACAATTTTGCCATAGGTTGCATCTGGACTGCTTTGTCTTTATTCCTTACACTACCATTGTGTATAATATATTAATTTATATTACACATAATACTAGAAAAATTAAATAATGTTTCTCAGGCAGCAGCCTAAAAACTCCAGTTAATCATTACCTCCAAGCTGAAAACAGTCTGAACTGTTTAGATATAAGATCAACTTTTGTATTATTTATTGAAAAAAAAACAAACCAACCCACCTCCCAAAATTCTGGTCCCGAACCTGCTAAAGGGTCGCTGGGATGTTATCAGTACCATCAGCAAGATTAATAGCATGAGTGAGAGAAGTGACTCAAATTCCTGAATGTTTTAGACAGAGCTGAGTATTTGAAACATCTGCAGAGGGCTTGCAGCTACTGGATCTACGAAAGAACTGCACTCTTCTAGAGCAATAGCTGGAATGCAGGTGGGATGTCCTACTGATCTCTCCTCAGGCTTCTGGCTTTCACCTGATAAACACTGATAACATATTTCCGGTTACAAGAAGAAAAAAAGGAAATACGCATTTATCTGCAATATTTTGCATTTCACTTTCCAGGTGAAATGTATTTAATAACCTCAGAAACAAGTTAATTTTATTAACTTTTATGTATCGTTAGTATAACACAGGCAGTTTTAAATTTGTCCCAGGTAGTGCTTTTGTTCTTTGATTGATGTTATATAGCAGAACTGCACAAACCTGTGAGATGGAAAATAATTCTGTAGTTGAATCTGCTTTCTTTGGGGGATTGGACTAGATGACCTCCAGAAATCTCTTCCAATGTAAATTAAGTGAGTCTATAAAATGCAGATGCAGTTCTTAAAAATATCCTTGTGGAAAAGCCATATAGCACAGTACCTTTTCTAATATCACAGGCAAAGAATAACTGAATTCTGAAGATTATAAACTTCAGTGACTAAAAATATCATGTTAGGCATTGGTTTTAGTATATTTCATCTTTCACAGTCATTAAACAACAGTTTTAAGTTACAAAGAGCTATTGTGCTGTTGGTTTTTCAGTAAAGTATTGTCAAAATCATTGGGAAATAAAAAGTGGCAGAGTGATTTAGCACATCAAATCATTATTGTCCAAGCGTCAGTTGCTAGATTGTGATAAAACTCTTCCAAAAAAAGAGTATTCTTCAGAGATGGTGAAGCATGTGGGCGATGGAACAAGGCAGCATCCAACAGAGACATGTAACATTTTAAATCAGGTTTAATCTGAACTTTATTGTCCCTAGCAAATCTGTGTCTCTAAAGCAATAAAATTACATCTCCTATATCTTTGGTGTGTGGCTGAAGCACGGAGATACCAGGAGGCCTCTGAAATAGAGAACAAAAGGTGTCACATCCCAAGGCACCTGCAGCCTGATGATTTACAAAATCAGTAACCTCCTGTTCTGCCCTATCACCTTTGTCAGCAAAAGCAGATTTGTCTGTGCTTTCCCCTATTTCCATGTTCTGTTATCACATACTATAATGTCACGTTGCAACTGCTTATCCTTGCATAAGCACATTAAGTATTTTTACTACATAAATATGAGAAGTTTTTTTGAAAAATATGTATAGCAAGTCAGTCATTATTCCGAGTAACCCAAAGGAAAAATGATCATTTGTTCACCTATGGACAGCAATTCAGGAATAGTAATAAACAGGTGATAGGCTATGTATTTTGGGCAAAAAAAGCCAATACCAAGTCAGTGTAAAAAACGGTGACAGTTCAGTCTGAATAAAAAAAATACTCATTTTCTGCCCAAGTTCCTTTAAACTCACTGGAGATTTTAAGAGTCAACTTGCAAATGCAGAAAGAAATAGATATTAACTTTATTGAATTTGAGACAGTATCTATTTAATCCATATTTATTCTGTAGCTACCAGTTGCGAACAGAGACAAGCACCTCAAAACTCCAAAACATATCAAAAGAACCCCTCACTCCACATACATCACACCTCTGTGAGGGAATACAACAAAATACCTTCCACAGGCTCCATCTCTCTCTCTCTCTCTTTTCCCATACTTAATTACTGAATTTTCTTGTCCTATCATGTTAATTGGACTAGTTGATAAGTCACTTTTATTATTAAACGTGACTTTAATAACTACCTTGCCTTTCACAATTATAAACTGGTAGCTCTGTCTTGTTGATTGAAAACAGTGAACTTGAATGTAAAATGAAAAAAATACAGAACTCTGTACCAGTTTCTTCTTCTCTCTTACAGTTCCTCTTTTCATGATTTTAAATACCCTAGAGATATTTTCAGAAGCTAAAATAAGCGATTAAAGGAATTTCTCTTGTCAGTTTTATACCTTTAACATGTCTAGTTTTCTTATTTGAGGTTTCTATTTGGTTAAAGCTACCTAGCTGAAATGGAAGCCACCCACAGAATTTTTTCCATGAAAATTAGATATTTGCAATATAATACTTGTACTGTAGTTCCATTCCTCCACACTACATCTAGCTTCAGTGGTCTGAACAAGCAAAGGCATGCACATAATTAATTCCATGAGGGACAGCTTATTCATATATTTGCACACACAATTCTTGCTCTTTGTATATCAGTTACACATAATTTACAATGACTATTTCTGCGAACTTGAATAGTCGGCGTAAATTAAATTCTAAATACAGCTCCAAGTTTTCAGACATATTTTTGTTGTAGCTTGATCAAACATTTTCTATTGTCCTACTTGCACATGAGTGCGTGCACACACACACACTGAAAATGGCTTTTTCTATTCTTCAGCTTGTGCTATGCAGTAAAATGGTTATAAAAATAGCAACATGGCAACAGTTGCTTGCACATGTGGATGTCATAAACATTTTCTGTTCCTTTACAGCCAAACTCAATCCAAAGCACTGTCGCAGCAGTGGGCCCACTCCAGGAGCCAGCATGGGAGAGGGGCTCTCAGGCACCAAGGTGATTTGCAAATTGCAAGGGAGTAATACATACGGTGTGAATTAGCTGTAAATTAAATACACAAGTTTTTTTTTTTTATAAGTGACATTATTTCCGAGGAATTTCTTCACAGAAAGGGTGATTAGGCACTGGAATGGACTGGCCAGGGAGGTGGTGGAGTCTCAGTCCCTGAAGGTTTTTAAGGAAAGACAGGATGTGGCACTTAGTGCCATGGTCTAGTGGGCATGGTGGGTTTTGGTCAGGTTGGACTCAGTGATCTCAGAGATCTCTTCCAACCTAATTAATTCTGTGATTCTGTGATATGCATACATGGACATGGGATCTGTGTTTAAAAATAAAGAAACCATAGGAATAAAATTTTAAAATACAAAAAGAAAAAAAAAAAAAAGCAAGCACAGTTTTTCAGGGTTGTGAGTGAATATGATCCAGGGGACAGCCCAGAGGTATCAGAGGTCTCTCCCAGTTCCCTTAGCCATTGCCCACCAGGGTCCCTCGCTGGCCCACCCAGGACCTCTCCCCGAGTCCTGGCTCCCAGTGTGGGTACCCTTCGCTCGCCATCGAGCTCCTTCCCCAGCACGAAGCCCTGTCTTGATTTATGCCCAGGCTGGGGCTCCCATTTCAGTGTTACACCATCCCTACTGTGTCTAGTTCTGGACTGTCAGTTCAGGAAGGGCATTGAGGTGCTGGATCATGTCCAGAGAAGTGCAAGTGAGATGGTGAAGGGTCTGAAGCACAAGTCTGATACGGAGTGGCTGAGGAGCTGGGGGTGTTTAGCCTGGAGAAAAGGAAGCTCAGGGGAGACCTTATTGCTCTCTACACTGCCTGAAAGGAATTCATACCATGTGGGGGCCAGTCTCTTCTCCCAGGCAACCAGTGACAGGACCAGAGGACATAGTGTCAAGCTGTGCCAGAAGAAGAAATATTTTTTTCACAAAAAGGGCGATTAGACATTGGAATGGGCTGCCCGGAGAGGCGGTGGAGTCACCGTCCCTGGAGGTGTTTAAGGAAAGACTGGATGTGGCACTCAGTGGCATGATCTAGTTGAGGCGGTGGCGATCAGTCACAGGTTGGATCTGATCTCAGAAGTACTTTGTGAAACCGATTCCCGGATTCTAGGGGCGCGCTGGCCGTCCTGGCCCCGAAGGCCCAGCCCAGCTCGCCCGCGTCTCGCGCTCCCGCCCTGCGGCCGCCCACAGCAGGCCCCTAAGATGGCGGCGGCCGGCACTGCCGGCGGGCAGGTGAGCGGGCGCGGGCCCTCCTCTCCCCTCGGCCCGCCCCAGCCCGGCCCGGCCCCTCGCACCCGTGCCGCCCCAGCGGCCTGAGCCTCGCCCCGGGGCGGCAGCGAGCGGCCCGGATCCTCCGAGAGAGGCGGAGCAGTCCTTCCCGTCCTTCCTAGGCAGCGGCCGAGCACGCCTGAGCCTGCGGGCCCTGCCGGGGCCGCGCGGTGCTGCGGCGGAGAGCCAGGGCTGACAGGGACGGGGCTCCACGGTGGGGAGAGAATGAGGTCTCGCATAAGGGAGTATGCGAAATACGAATCTTTGGGCACAGCCTTCCTGACTGTGGAACGCGACCCCGGGATTGGTGCTCTGCCGTAGGTGTGCCTTCCCGTTGTCACGTCGGCACTCCCCGGCACTCCCCATCGGGGTGTCCCGCAGTCCCGGGCCTGACATGGGCGCACTTGGGATGCCTTGCAGCTGCTTTTCTCCAGAAATCACTTGGTGTTCCACGGACAGATTTTGCACGTGTAGAAACAAAACTACGGCCATTTATGGCAGATCCTTCCCCTACCCGACAGCTGCAGTTGACAGCTGGCCGTGCCGAGTGCTGGGCAAAAGGCAGGGTGCCATACAGCCGGTGTGTGGAACAAGCGGCCTGCGGGTGCCTGCCTGCCTCTAGTCAGAAAGTGCCACCGGTCCCACACATTTGCAAGTTATTTTGTGTAGGTTTAGTACCCAGAACATGCTGGAGTGGTTGTGCAGCCAATACAGGCCACTATCGACGTGCCTGTCAGTGCTTCCAAGCCATTTTGTACTTGTAAAGTTGTATCAATTTTGTGTTTTAAACAATAGTGATCATAATGATGTTGGGCACAATAGCTTATGTATTAAACCCATTTGTTTTTCTGATACACATTTTAGTTTTTATCAACCATTAGAAAGACAGATCCATAATTATTCTTTTGTTGCTTTTGCAAGTTAAGACACATCAGTAACATACTCTGAAAATAAAAGTCATGTCTGTATTTTTCAATGTTACATGTACAAGCAGAGTTTTCTAGATGCATAGTTCTAAAGGGTCATGTACACAGTTTTAAAGAAAAGCTGCATAAAACAAAGTTGTGACTGTAATACAAAGTAAGCAATTTCCTTGTTCATTGCAAGTACTGGGTTAGCTGACCTGAATGAGAAGCCCATTGTTCAGTTAACATGCATTAATTTCTCATTTCATGTCTACCAACTATGATTCTCCATAGGAAAAGAAAATTAGTGTAAGTGTAGCTAGAGTATTTTTATCAATTTAAAATCGAGATTGGAAATTTAATACCTCTTTATCTCTCTTAGAATATGTTACAGTCTGCAAGGTGATGTGATATATGTATTAATTTTGGTCTGCATGTTACTTTAAACACTGAGTTCACAATGTAATGAATCCATAGTGATGCAGCACATTATACTGACAAAGGTACTGTATACTGTCAGGCAATAGAAAACCAGCTGAAGATCTGTGGCTACAGGAGCAATCTGGATGTTGTAGCACTGTATCTGGCTAGACAGTAAGTAAAAAATGTTTCTTGTTTTGACTTTTACTAAAAGTAGAGCACACAGTAAATGGTAATCTTTCATCCTGCTTCCTGTATGAGGAACTCTCTGAACATTTATATGTGAAATACCAGTAAATCATACTCTTACGTGATCCATACATGTGAGTGAAGAAATGGTGAAGGTACACCAACACACAGCAGCACTGTGCTCACAGCTAACAGCCTTATCCCCAGATACACAATCTGTCTCCAGCAACCCAGAGTTGCTTGAGGGTCTGCAAGTTCACAGAGTTGTACATGAATTTCTGCCATGGGGAGCAAAAGAGTGAGACTTGATGGGCTGATCTCTGCCTGTTCTAACAGGCTCGTATGGCTGGGTGGAAGGAGTATCAAGAAGGCAAATGAAAGAACATGGGACCTGCCCAGTCTAAGAACTGCCAAATTTCTGACCTCCCTGAAGAAATGTGTTACTGCAACGGCAAAACTCAGTGGTACCACCTTTAAAATTAACTGCATCTGTACTGCTAAGAACTGAAGGGAGGGCAGGGCAACATTAAGTGAACACAAGCACAAGAACACTTATTTTGGGCAGGCAGTACTGATGAGAGAGCTGATCTCTGAGAGCTTTATGAAACAGCTTGACATGTAGGGCAGTTGAGGAGAAGAAGACGTGCTAAGTGAAGGAAGGCAAAGCTTTCATGAACCTGTGGGTGATCTGGATTGATAGGGGTGTATGTTGCAGCATGAACATGCTGAGAGGCTGCCATAGAGGGATGGATACATGACAGGACATACTTCAAAGTTTTGGGAAAGCGTGCTTTGAATTTCTGGCCAGGGCATGATTCCAAGTGTTGCATACCTGTCTGCAGCCTCACAACTGCATCCACTGCTCACATGCTTGATAGCATATAGAAAAACTAATGTAGTTTAATAATTCAGGGAGAAGGTTTTCAAGGTCACTTGGTCCCATGAGTGACAACAAAAAAACGGTGTTGAGGTATTAAGGGATTTCAGTGTTGCCTAGTCTGTTTTTAGTGGAAAGCATAGGTCTTGAAAATCCAAATGTGCTCAATAATACGTTTAAATTCCTTATCACATCTGATTTACACTGAGAAAGTATTTGATGCTTTGTGATGTAAAACATGTAGTTGCTGTAAATTTTTTTAAAATGTGCATTTTAGAAAGAAGACAAAAGGTAAAATTTAAGGGAGAAGTTTAAATAATGAGAAAATTACAAGGTGCGTATTTACATACTTTCTAAACAATACAATTTTTATACCACACATGTAAAGAATTAAGATAGTGTATACAGTTTTAATTGGTGTATTTTCTGTTTTTAAATGCTTAAATGTGTGCCCTCACTGGCTTTCAAGTATTTTCTTTGGTATAGAATAAAAAGAAATGTTCACATGGCAGATACAGAAGTGATCTGTCTTCCCATTAAACCATTTTGGTAAAGATGATGCAAGATGGATTCTTTCATGATTGGATAGAAGTGAACTCCTTTTATTCTGTATCAGTTTATATAAGCTTGAACCCCAGCCAAGCTCAGTATCAGATCATGCCTCCTTTACTGTTGGTTTGACGTATTTTTCTGCTAGCTGAAATAAGAAAATGGAAAAAAGGGATAAAGTCAATCAAATAAGAGGGAATGAGTTTATATTTTTAAACCACTACTATTAAAGGGATATGAAACAATGTATTTTGGACGCTGAAAGCTGTCATCCCAGGAAAACTGATTAACTTAGCAGTAGGTAAAAAAGAGTGCTGCAGGCAAAAAAAGATCAGTTTATAAAAGACATACAAAGTCTGGAAGGCATCTAGAAAAGGACAGGCTCTTTTAAAATGTTAGAGGAATTAAGCTTTACCTGGGGCAAATTAAATGCCTTAATATGAAAAAAAAAACCCAAACCAAAACCCAACCAAAAAACAAAACCAAAAAACCAACAGATTGAGGCTTGGAGATAGTCAAGATTAGGCTGTTACTAGGCAGGGAGTAAAGCCAATTAAATGTAAAGCTGTAAACTAGTTATAGAGTGGCAGTGACCAAGAATATAAGAAATTTTGGCTTTGCTACCTGAAATGTAGTTCAGGGATGCACAGGAGAATTAGATAGGAGCTCTGTAGGAGCCCTTTACATCCTGTCAACAGCCGTCTGCTTGTCCCTTCTACTTGCAGTAATGTCTTTTTCTGTTACTTCTTACAGTAGACACATTCAGTATGTATTTCAAGGGTTGGTTTTTATGGCTTATCTGAGGAAGCCAAATAAACAGTTTAAAGTATCAACATGAGAGGATAATCTGATTTTCAGTTACACAAGGGACTAAAAGTACAGAACCTCCACTTTGTAGGGTTTGCTCTTGACAGACTTTTCATTTGCAAAAGCAAGATGAGAAAAGGCATCCACCCTCCCTTTGTCTGTACCTGGAGGGTGTGTTGGAAAAAAAAACAACCCAAGAAATAAAAAGACAACATGGGAAGATAGAGACCAGACTTCACAGTTGGAAAACAAACACGCCTTTAGCCTGATGATGTGAGGTTAATTTTTATCAGTCCTGTTACTTTCTGAAACGCTGGCCTTCATCTTGCAATGCATTAAAATCCAGAAGGAAATTTTTTTTATGGCAAATTGTCAGGTAAAAATAATTGATAATTTTTCTAGTGGAAATTAAGAACATTTATTATAGCAATGAAAATAAAGAAGAGCAATTAGTTAAAATCACTTGGCAGCTCACTAATATTTTCTGGTCAGTAGGTAATTTTTTATTTATAGTACGCTAGCAAGCTCAAAGTGCTAGATACACAATTATACATAAAACCATACTAGCACATGGAAGATCATTTCAGTACAGTGGATGTACTAAGTTTCTATGAGAATAGGACAGGAGTAGAAAAAAGGCAAGGTATTTCACAGTATACACTAATATGAAAAATAATAAAAAATGCACATTGACGTGCTTGATGTGTGTCTTCCGTTGGCTACTCTGGCACTGTGGCTGGACCA
>VZUA01039830.1:0-10415 GCA_013401035.1 Horornis vulcanius
AAAAAAAAAAAAAAAAAAGGGATGTGTTTCTATCAATTCAAATAATCGGTTTGAATGACTTTTGAAAGATTTTTTTTGACATTTTGAATTGCAGAATAATAGACTGAAGATACCCGTGGAGTTATCTGATCCCTGCCCAAATTAAAGTGTCTCAATATTGCTTAAGTGGATGCTTTTCTCTAAAAATGTACTTTAATTTTTAAAAAAGGAAAAGATATGCAAGAAAAGCTCCCAAAGTAGATGAACATTTTGAATCACGCTAGGCACTAAATGTGACACAAAGCAATGGTTGACTTTGCTTTACAACTTAGTGAGAAATAAGAAAGAATATTTAACCAAAAAATAATTAAAAACCCCCCAAATTTATTGTCAGAACGCTTCATGAAAAATCATGTTGTATGTGCAGGGCTGCTTGATCTCAACAGTGAGAGACACTGAGAACCAACTAGAAGAAATCTTTTGCTGGAATTGCACCAACTACCTAGGCTGGGCCAGTGGAGCTTCCTGAATATTACAGAACCCCAGAATCATTAAAATTGGAAAAGACCTCCAAGTCCAACCCTTGACTGATCACCACATTGCCAGCACTATGTGCCATGTCCAGTCATTTCTTGAACACTTCCAGGGATGGTGGCTCCACCACCGCCCTGAGCAGCCTGTTCCAATGCTCAACAAGCATTTTCACTAAGAGCTTCTTCCTGATGTCCAGCCTGAATTTCTGGTGCAGCTAGAGTCTGTCTCCAATCCTGTCACTGGCTGCCTGGGAGAAGACACTGGCCACCATCATGCTACAACCTCCAAGTAGTTGTAGAGAGTGATAAGGTCCCCCCGAGCCTCCGTTTCTGCAGGTTAAACAACTCCAGCTCCCTCAGCTTACTCTCTACACTCTTCACCAGAAAGGCAGTGAAGCTAGTGAAGGATACAGAGTGAGTCTTTTAAGGGGCAGTGGAAGGAGAACGAATCTGCAAGAACATGATGATAATAAACTTCAGTAGTTTCAAGTTTTTAGAAATTTTTTCATTGCTTTGACTACTTCTGTTTTTTGACTTACAGGACTGACCATTTTGTTGGCTTTTGAATACTTGTCTATCTAGGATTCTTGCAACACCTTTGTTTAACGATTGTTTGCATCATGGTCCCTGTATGAGTTGAGTAGGACTATCACACTTTCCTTAACTTTCACCCCATATATGTCAACTATTGACCTGTAACTCAAAGGCAATTTATTGCAGCCACTTTTAGTGTAGGGCTGTTTTCTCATTCATCATAACTTTTTAAACATCTGTAACTTGTTTCTCTATGTGTATGCAAGTTGATGCCAAACTAGACTAAGCATGTAGCTATCTGTATTTTTTCCACCATTAACAACTTAGCAGGGATAAGAGGCATAGGGATAAGAGGCATTTGATATCCTCCTTTTTTTGTCAAGGCTTACTTCTGTAATACTATAAGAAAACAATATTTCTAATTGATTGAGTGCTGAGCTGTGACTTTGAGCTTTGCTAAATAACAGGTATAACAGAGTTCTCCTTAATTGCTGTGTATGTTACTGGACCATAATGCTCAGGACATTAACTGTTGGGTAGCTGCATTGAAAATGAGTGCACCTCTCACAAAAACTGAGCTTTAATAAGTCATCCTTATTTGTCCACGTTTGCCTGCCTTTTCTACATGTCAATCTCTCTGTAAACACTCTTTATAACCAAATTTGGGTCTAATAAATACACTACTCACTGATGGAGCTGTAATTATCCAATCTGCAGGCTTTGCATATATAGGAGTTGTTGAATCAGATGTTCTAACACAGGCTCTGATATCTCTTCTGGCAACTTCACCACCTCAGTAGTTTGTGTTTTTCAGTTTTAAATCAGTAACATTAAATGTCTTTAATAGGTTATTACTGGAATCCTGTAGACGACAGAGACATAGTGAATAAAAATAGAGTACTTGACAAATCACAGACTGTAATGGTTGGCAGACCCCATTGGCGTTTTAATAATGTCCTCAGGATCACAGATATTAGAGCTGTAAAAGACACATTAGGTGAAATCCTAGGTTGAATGAAGAAAATGGCAGAATTTCTGTTGAGTTCAATGGGACTAGTTGCATTAATAGTGTTGCATTATATCCTCTTCCAGTACTGATCATAGCAATCCAGTCTCTGTGCAGCTCTACAGGGAGCTCCTTGAATCCAAGCACTGAGGCTTGGTAGGAAAACATGTAGCTATAAGCTTTATTGATTTCTGTATTCATTTAGCACTGGCCAAACTCCCAAGGCCCTATCTCTGGGCTCATTCAAAATTTACTAAATTTCTTCTTGTTGCATAATCCTGGTCAAGAATCCAAGGGGATGTACCTGGGACATTACACAGAGCACTGGAAGTGACTGAAAACTCTCACAAGATCCAGAATGACTTCTGCTGAGTTTCACAGATGTTTCCAGCAGGCTTATTTAATGTTGTGTGTTGGAGCTATGGGCTCATTTTTAAACCTTGACTCTTACTGTTTTCTATTGTCATCAGAAATATAAATGACCCATTAAAGAGGCAACTGAGTATTCCTTTGATAACAAGATTCTCTTAGGTGGCAAACAGGCAGGAGGCTACCAAGGAAAGGAGGCTGTTAGTACTGAGGGTCAGGGTTACAAGAGCAGTGCAGGGCACTCCAGTATTTTATACCAGACACATAACTTAGAACACCCTAAACCTCATTTGTGCTCAAGTTGTCCTAAATACTCCTCAAGTCCATTCCAAAAGTTGAGGTTCAAGATCAATAAAGTGGAAATGTGAATTCGATGCACTTTTCTACTTGTGGTCGTAACGAATGTAAACTAAGAATTGAGTCCCTGGGGTGGTTGCACAGTTTCACTGTCATTTCTCAAGGCTTCAAGCTTCTGTTCTGCTAAATGGAAATCAGAGGCCAGTCTCCTGATATGAGCCCTTGAGAAGAAAAGCTACTAACAGCTGCAAAACTTTACCTGGCATGTAAGTGATGCACTAATACATTCTGCTGATAAAATCCCATGGTCATGGATTATTTCAAATCCTTCCACTGACTTTCAGGCAGTAACTGAAAAGCAAAAATGCAAGGTGATCATTGTCTCAATAAAAACCTTTCAAAGCCAAGTGTAAATGAATGCTGTGAATTGCACATTTTTTCCCCGTGCGCCTCACAGATCTGAACTCTGAGGATCAATGAGTTGCACACAGGAGTCATGACCCTGCTCTCATTGCTCTAAGGAACTGTTGTCTCACTGCATGCTATGACCCTTAGCATGAACCTGGTAATATTACTACTTGTGGGTCTATCAACAACAAGCCCTCAGTGGTCCCAATGTGCTTAGGAAAACTTAATTCCTCTTGTTCCAAATGTAGGGGTCTCTTTTGTGCCAATTACCCTTTGACACTGCTATTCAAGCTTACTTTTCCAAATACTGGTCCCATAAACACTGCTCCCTTCACAGGGGCATAGGCTGGCAGCAGCAAGGAAAACTATTGCAAAAATGTTTTCTTTTGATGTTCTGATTTTGGGATGGTTGCTAAATGTATGTCACTGCCTTTTAGGAAGCTTTGCATAATGGCTAGATAGCTGACTTCCTTGTGACTTAATCTTTAATTTTCTTGTAGGCTTAGCAGACAGGTTGCAAAGGCTTTGTGGTCCTTGTGGTAAGTGTTAGATCTTGCTGTGAATCTATGGATGCGTTCATATTCTACAAATCACTATTCAAATATATGTTAGCTTTGACTGGGTAGTCAGTCACAATCTCAAAGAAATCTTCTCTGTTGTTGTACTAGCCTTGGAAATACATATTTCAGTTATTTCCATATTCTTGAAGCAAAATCATTTCCTCTGATGAGAAGGTGAGTCCTGATCAAGCCAGCTCAGGTGCTGCTGCTGCAGCAGCACTGTTAATGCCCACAGTTGCTCTGCTTGCTGATTCCATAGAAGGAACATCTGGGTGGTGCAACCATTTACATGTGAAATATCCATCAGGGGCTGGGAGGTGAGAATTTGGTACAGAATACACCAGAGCACAAGGGACTGCTTGGCCTTCTCCACTAACTTCTACACTGGAGACTTTTGTCTACCACTCTGCTCCTTTACTGAGGAAAGAAATTCCTTGGTCACTGTTTTCTAAGGGAAGGTCCTGGTACCTTTTCTGGCTGAGTGGCAGGTTACCCCACCAGTGGGCAGCTGGGCAGCAGGGTTTAGGCTGTCTGTTTGCCAGATGAGCAGGCTGGTGGCCCTGGCATACAGCAGCACTGCAAGAGACCTGAAGGAGAGGAAGCACAACTGATGGCAGCTTGTAGTCCAACAGCCTGGAGGTCTTTCACAGGCTCATCCAAAGCACAAATGCCACTTCTGGGTCTTGAGAAGGGCAGAGTGAGCTTAAAAAGGATGAAGGCTGACATTGCGAGGAGTGTAGTAGGGGTAGACTGAGGTCTCTTCCTGATCACTGATCTGCTCAAGGGCTTTCAGAAATGCACTACCTAGTGCTTAGCCACAATTTCTGTACTTTGCTGTAACTTGCAGAGCTAGACAGTGCTCCTCAGGGCAAGGCTAGTGCTGCCTGTCCATCTCCTCAGCAGGGCTCCTTGGGTTGTACTCAGCCCAGCTCCTGACACACCACTCCAGCTGCTCCTCTCCCTGGAGGGGAGCAGGGAAGCTCCTGTGCAGCTGTGAGGAGCCCACAGCCAGACCTCAGCTGCCACTGCACGTGAAGTAAACTGTGTGTTTGTGTCCTATTGGGGGCTGCAGTTTGGAGCAGCCACCATGCAAATAAGTAACTGCTGTCCTGGCTCTTCAGCAGCTGAAATGGTAATGAGGTGCCTTCTTGGACAGATGAAGGGAAATGGAGAGTGAGCTGCAGTAGTTAGCAGCAACAGGATCTGCTTCGCTAGTGCCTGTCATTCCTTTGCCCAAAGACCACAAGGATGGCCTGTGGTGCAGTTCATCTGGCCTGAAGCTTTCTGCTTCAGAAGGAAAAAAGGTTCACTGTCTGCTTTTTCTATTCCTCTGGTCATTCGGTGAAAATTAATGTCTGTCTTGCTGTTGTTGGCTTTTTTAACAGAAAGTCAGCAGCTTGGGAACTGGTCAGCTCCCAAAGGAGGCACCACACACTGCAAGGTAAGAGCTGCCCACCCTGGCTGGACAGGCTGTGAACAGGAATGGAAGTGGATGAGGGAAGGGGAACAGGGAAGAATGAATGGAAGTGGATGAGAGTTGTAGCATCAGGTTCACTTTTCAGGGTTACATTGGATGGTCATTTTTTTATTGTGAAATTTTCTTCTTCCTTCTCCCCAGGATGCTTCAGTCACATCCCATTGGGGTGCTTAAAGAAGCAACAGTAAATTTCCTTCCCTTAACAAGTGGCACTGCTGAAACTGGGTTCCCATTGCTGTTGTTCTGGTCTTAGTTTACTGTCAGATCCTGTTGTGAGCACACAGCAAAAAGGGAAGGTATATATATATATATATATATTTGTATGGACTGGATTTTTTTCTGACCTGCTAACTAATGGCACTGAAGTTTTAGTGGCCTTTGATCTTTAATCTTTGATACTGATTATAGCAATTTAGTTTAAAAGGCCTGACTTGGGTCATCTATTATTATTCTAGTAGGTTTATAGTAGGCTTAGTGTTTTTGTTTGAGCAGCTCAGTTAATTTTAGGTGGAAAAGGCCTCATTCTCCTGTGGTTAGCACTTTGGGTAGTCACTTCCTGAAGAGCTTCCTCTCTGATGACTCCCTTTGGGCACTTATTTCCAGTGAGTTAAGGTGGGCTTTTGGGTCAGAGCTTAGAGAGCTGTGAGTCAGGAGAGAATCAAGGATGATGTATTTTTCTCACTCTCTCTATCTCTGTGCTGCTTTATTTCTGGAAAATCAAATATAACAGTTTAATCAAAAAGGAAGTGGGAAACAATGTAAAAATACTGCCTAGCTTTTGCACAAATAAAGAATAAATGAAATAGAAGCATATTCATCAAAATCCAAGTCAATACTGAAATAAAGTTGGCCCCTGTTGGTATATGCAACATAAAAGGAAAAGAAAAAAAAATAGGGAGCAAAGCACTTATGAAAAGGGCTTTTTATTTTGGTGAAATAACTGTTTTTCAGAATATAATAGCAGTAACACAGTCTATGCATAAATGTTATGAGGGGGAATCTTAGGCTTTAAATTAGATATTTCTCTTTCTACGCAAAAATAATAGCAGAGGATAGCTTTGGACACTGTTTAGGCCTGGGAATTACAACCTGGGTAGTTTGGAGGGGCTGAATTACAAATATCCAATGTGATTGATGGTAACAGGGCAGATGGGACCTTTAAAGTCCTGGCAAGGCAGGAGGTCACACTCGTAATACTGTGGCACACAGGGACTGGGAATCCACCCAGGGGACTGGGAACCCTCCCAGGGGCTCCCAGCCAGCAGCCTTAAATAAAGTTCTGGTGCAGAAGGAGTACTGAAAATGCTAATAAATAAATAAATTAGAAAAGATATGACAAAGCAGGCTGCAAAGGAACTATCAGGAGAAATATTTGTTTTGCAAAGTCTGAGAGAAACTGCTGCCTGTTTTTTGTTAGTTGCTCTTTTCTCTTAGACTGGGTTTGGGGAAGAGCTGCCCAGGAGTTTTCCCTATCATGGGAAAACAGTATTTGGCCCTATGATCAAGTGGAAAATGAGTTGAGGTTGCCCACATCAGCTACACAGTGGCCCCTAGGAAATGACCTAATTCCCACTTAGATCAGCTCACCGGCACCACCCTCCCACGGGGCTCTAATACTTTAATTCACCACTGTGCCAGAAGGTACCCACTGGGGCTAGAGACCATTTCAGCCTCTTGAGTGGAAAAAGTTCCACCCCAGAAGATGCAATGACCCACCCAAGAACAGACTCTAAGAGGAGACAGTGGCTTTTTTGCCACACCATAAGTCAAAAACGTAGCTTGGAAAGTGGTTGGTGGTGATCAGCTGTTCCATCAGATGGTCAATAGATGCTTCAGGTTTTCTGATGGAGTATTAAGGTGCTGTCAAAGAAAGGCTTTAGGAAATTTGATTCCTTATGATTTGTTCTGGTCTTGTTATTTAGGATTTAGAGACGGTTTTGCAATGGAGGAGCATAGTTTCTTGAATAAAAGGTTGGGTTCACTTCTGCCAATATAATTCTGCTGTGACTTTATGTATGTTATCTGAGTGAGATTTCTTGATGCCAAATGAGTGATTCTGGATAATGTAAAAATAAAGCTGTACAAGTTAAGCCAAACGTGCCTTGCACGTTGTCCAAAAGCCATAATACCAAGAAAAATACAACCAAAGGCAGGAAAGAGCAGAAGCTCATCAAATTTTTTGTTTCCCTTTCCACTGATGCCTTTATGATAAAAGGATTTTATAAGAAACAAAGATCAGGAAAAAAAAATGGGACCCAGCTTCCTCTTGGCCTTGAGGGGAGACCTGCAAAAATTCATAGTGCATTTCACAGAAACCTTCAATCAAATCACCTTGGAGTCCTACACAGTCATTGGGGTTACAGAAACTCTGGTTTACTGCAATTGGGAAGAGGCCAAAAAATAAAATCCCATAGCCTAGTGGTTGTGGTACCCGTAAGGTTTCTCACAAGAGGTTCCATTCTAAGCAGACTTCACATCCAGTGAAGGCATTGCTATTCTAATGGTTTATGATGTGGCCCTCATTGGACACCACCTAACTTCTGGTGCCAGAGATAGGTGGTCTGTTCAGTACAGGATGCAAAGTGACCTTTCTCCATACTGGCCTTTTCATCCAGAAGAGGGAAGAGAAAGACAGGACCTTTTTCTGAGGATGTTGGTCAGGTAAAAGCATGAAAAGAAAAGACCAGAATGCCAGAGGAAGCAGAAAAAGGCACCACTGTGAAGACCACCCTTATGTAGACATTTGTCTTGTCTGAGTACCCTCACCCTACCCAAGAGAGGTTGTGTTGCACCTAGTGGCTATGATGAGTCTCCTTACCCCTACTGTCCTTGAATGTGCTCTGGCAGGCCTTCATTTCCTGACTGATGTTTTTTACTGTGAGTATTGGAAAGGCAGATGTGTAGTTTGCCTCCTGGGCAGGAGAGCAACTGCCTGCAGTATACTGTTAGCTGGGAGATTTAACTGCGTAAACTGAAGTGCTGTGAGTGATGATTTTAGAATTGGCATGTTCTCCTTTCAACTTATAAACCTATTTTGATATTTATATAGAGCCATAAAATGTGGCAGAAAAGTTTTAATATATTTACGTTCATGGGACAGCTACATATATCCTGAAACCAAAGCTGTTTTTTTTGTTTTCTTTACTTGTTATCCAGTAATATTTAAATTATTGATCACCTCCACTCAGGCTCAGTAAATCTTGCATTCACATGTACCTTTTTAATGACTGAAATAGTGATTTTTTTTTGAGTCTGTGGATAATAACATTAATAGGCATATGGTACTGAAGAACTGCTTTAACCCACCTACCAAACAAATATGTCTGCCATGATGCTGTTATGGTTACCTTTGACCTGAAATCACCATCTTATCGTACAAGAAAGGGGGGGCAATGTTGTCTGGAAAGAAGTGTTTAGATGATAATGACATTGATTTCTAAGGTGAGGTTCTGCTGTTATCTCTGCTGCTTTGACTTTCCTGGGGGTGTTAAGATTCAGCTGAGGGCAGAAATGGAAACAAAAAATGTAGCTTATAGAAGAGTAAAGAAGAGTTCCTCATTTATCTGGCAGAGAAATAAAGAATTAGAGGGAAGGACCCTCAGAGGTTGTGATGTATTTGCTAAGAAAGAGATGGATGGAGGTAGAGCGAGTGGAAAGTTTTGATGAAGCTGGAAAGACTGAATAAATGAAGTTTCATTCAGAGTGGGAAGTGTGGTCTTCAGCATCACCACCAGTTTGGCTCCAAGTCAAATTAAATAATAGATGTTTTCCTTGACCTTGTGCTACTTTCTCAGTGTGTTACATATGTTCAAAAATTAAACTGGCTCTTAATAATACTCCTTACTTTGGTGTTATTATTGGAGTACCACATACAGCCTAATCTTCCAGGCTTCACTTGGACAAAAATGTCAGTGTTTTCAGAGCAGGTTTTGTCAAAATGTCCAAGAAAAGCTTGTGAATACAGTTTCATTTCAGAGCAGTACTACACATTCCCAATGCTCACTGAAATGGTAGCTGGAATAGGCTGGAAATATCACAGCAGAAGTGTTTGGGCATACATCAGCATAGTTTGTTTTCATCAGTCTGGAAATACTACAAGATTGTCTGGTCACAGCAAGAGAAGAGTGAGTCTGTCCAATGGGAAAGAATAGACTTTAGGTTAAGCTGGAAGACACAGATGGATCCCCCTTGGAATCAGCTTGTTCGCCTCTGGCCCCTGGAAAACCTTCAGTAATGGGCCAACACTATCAAAGACCTGTAATGGTGAGCTCAGAACTCTTTCAGATCAGCATTAACAGGATGTGCCTGTGCTTGTAAGGATGCCTAGTCTGCATTTTTATAGGTGCATAAATAACTTGGCAGACTAAATTAAGGCACAAGCCAGGTTAAGACCTTTATAAAAGAAAAAGATTGTTGCATTATTGGCATTAATATGATTGAAAGGGTGAGTGCAGAGATATGATGCCATATGGTGGCAAGCAAGGCCTGTGGTAAGCTTTCTGCTGGGAAATGGGGTGTCACCTTAGGGAAGTTCAGCTGGGAGTGACTAGAGTACCACTCATGAAGATCTTCCTTAGGTTTTCTGTCTCATCATTGGTCGTAAAGGAATGGAGAATTTAACTATCCTGACATGCTGTAGAGTCTAGAACATTTATAGACTTTTCCCCTAGGATTTCTCCCCTAGAAGAAGAATTCCTTTTGTACCCTGCACAGTACTCTTCCTTTGTTTGTACTTTGCCTGCCATCTCCAAATGTGCACGCCACCTTAACCCCAAAGAGATCTCTTGTTCAGGAAAACGCTGCCTAAAGTGAAGATTTTGGAAGATCTCTCAAAAATACACTTGGATGCAATTAAGCATTCTGGTTTGAAATGGGTTATGATCAGAGTTTGCACAAAGCACTGGAGGGAAGGACAGAGAATGAGGAGGAAGAAGCAGAGCTCGGTGTTGTCAAAAAGCCACAGGACCTTTGAATTATTACACTGAAAACTGAAACTACTTTATCAAATTTGATGGAAGTGGCATGTAACATTGTTCTCCCCTGTACCTTGTGTCCAAAGTTTACACTTTGAAATATGTTTATCTGTAATTCAAACCTAGGAGTCTGAGTGACCTTAAGTTATTTTCATAAGCAGTCTTTATTTACATGACTCTATGCATGATGACCCTTTGGACACAGAAAGACAGGTCAATGTGCTTTGAAATCAAAATGATTACATATGCACACAGCCACACACACACAGACACACACAC
>VZUA01039833.1:4529-14882 GCA_013401035.1 Horornis vulcanius
CACTTTAGGCAGTAAAAAATTGTGGTCATCTTATTTGCATAAAGTTTGCTGTTTTTTGTTCTGACTATTTTTTCTTCAAAAAGACAGGACATTTTGAAGTATTTGTGTTTGTGAAGAGATGCATTCTGAGTTTAAAGAGTGCAGCACATCTTGCTGGAGTCTAGAATAAGAGGAAAAAATTCTATGATGACCTTATGCACAGAAGGAAGCACCAAACCTATTAGGTTTCCTTATCAGATGACGTGATCCAGAATGCAGGTTATTTCTTGATTCATGGTCCTGGTTCCAAAGGGAATGCCCTCAGTAACTCAGCAGGTGCCTATTTCTGAGTCCTTGGAAGGGTCAGAGAACAAATTGTTAGTTTCAGCAGCAGGGTCTTGAGATACCACCAAAGTTGTCTTCATCTGGTAAATGGGTGAGAGTGGCATGACCCTGTACAGCCCAGAAGATTACAGAACACCTCATGATTTCTGCACTCCACAAATTCTGCTGTTTTGCAACAGCTTCTGTTCTTGAGGGCAAGGTAAGAGTTTGTTTCTCTGAATGACACAGCTCCTGTTGAGCTCAGATTTCATTATTGTGGTGATCTGTGACCCTTCACAGCTTGTGTCCATGACTGGCAGAGGTTCCCAGGTAAGATGGAAATCTTCTATGGAAAAATTGAGAATAGTGTTTTCTTTTTATAACATTTCTTAGCAGATCATACTTTTTTTTTTCCTAAAAGAGCTGTTACACAAAGAAAATGAAATTTTAGGTGCTTACTTCATAGATTTGTCTACTAGTTTGATTTCTATATGTAATGAGCACACTTCATAAACTGAGCTTATTTTTTTTTTAATTGCACAAGACCAGGATGCAACACAATTAGTCTTTTATTAGTGCAGTAAGCAGTGGCTTCTGAAGAAACTCTAAGTGATGTTCAAGTGCACAAAACCCCTGGAATGTATCTAACTTTTGCTTTATATTTCTGAACCATTTTACTGAAGCATGTTGTTCTACATATGTTTCTATACAGTCCTGTTACACAAGTTTAACGGGGATGTGCTATAAAAACTGAATCACAGAATCACACATTAGTATTTTTCACTGTTGTCTTGAGTAGAGGGGAAAAAGATTGTGGAATTTCCATAACCCTCACATCATGGCAGGGGGCATGGTGTCAGCAGAAAATGCCAAGTCCTTGGAAGTCAGAAGTGAAGTCAGTCTTATCTCCCTTATGGGAAAAAAGAGACTGCTCCTTTTAACACACATCAAGCTGCAATTGCTGCTATTCTTGCTGAAGTCATGGAAGAAGAGGCAGCTGCTGCTACTGCTGCCACTGCAGCCATTACTGTTGAAAGTCACAATCCCTGCCAGGACCACTGCCACCCTGGGGGGTGGGAGTGCTTCTACCATTGGTTGTTTTTTTGCTCATTGGAATATATATATAAATAAGTTACTAAAAATTCATTTGGAAAGCAAGATGTGTACAAAATTAAGCTTCTCAGAGCACATGAAACTACCTTTTCTTGCTAGAGATACCTATGACAACTAATTCTATTGACACAGAATTATACTATTTGTGAACATAGAAACCCTGTGTCTCCCTTTAACAAAACAGTGCTATTCAATGTGAAAACTCTTTGTCTGACAGGAAACATATATAAGTTTCTTCTGGGATATAACTGAAATGACAATTGGAGTACATTGCTTTCAGCAACTGATATCTTTTTAAGCACTGTTAGGAGAACTTTCTCAATGTAAATAAATAAATATATTTGCCATCCTTTGAAACTATAACCTACATATTTTTCTGTACATAGCAGTTCTTGCACCACACTAAGCAAGTTACCCCGGTACAAAATCTTGGATAATATAAGACAAACTAAAGATATAGTATTGTGATTTTATCAGTATGTGTAAACTTATCAGGTTTATTCAGGTCTGAAGAAGATGTTTTAGCAATACAGTCAGCAATCCAGTATGACAATTTTAAAGAAAACTTGAACAGGACTTCAAACAATGATCATAGTAGGAGATGAGCTCTTCAGGTGTTTTTTATGATTGGTTCCATCTCACTTAAATTCTGGAAGATGCCATGGACTCACTCAATAAGTGTTTTCCTGCTCTGCTTTGTTTCCAGTGTAATGAAAGCAAAACCAGCCTGGGTCACTAGGAGCAAAAGCTTGGCAATTCTGATTTCTCCTTATAGGGAAGTTCAGGCATTTGTACTTTAGTGAATTTTTCACTAATTGACTCAGCTGTTCTCTCTATGTTTTTGGATGGTCACATATTTTGTACCCTCTCATGCTAAGGGCATAGTTTTCTTGCTGTTGAATGTAGGGTTTTTCAATGTGTGTGTTTTGATACTCACTTATTAACTTTTTGGCTTGGTGATTGTCTGTAATTGTCTGACATTTGTTTAAATGTCAAAACACATACCTTTTATTTTACCATTAGTAGATCTCTTTTCTTCCATTTCTCAAGAACTTCTGATACCACTCAAAACCCCTTAGAAATTTTTTGGCAATTCAGAAAATGCTCAATTCCTAAACAATAGATGTTCTCCTTCTAAAGACTTTCATTGCTGTTCAAATCACTTTTAACAGTGCTTTTACAATTATGTTCTTGCTCCCCTTTATATTTTCTTATGTATATTTTGGTTCATTTTATTCCCTTTCTTATTCATTATTAACACAACTTGCAATAAATTCCTTGATTGTAGTCACATCATCACTTTTTTACTTTTAATGAATTTATTGTCAGGTCAGACAGGCATTGTTTGCTGCATTGTCACAGGAGTTCCTTGTCCTCTCTCACGTTTGTAATACTGTTGCCTCAAATCAAGGTCTCAGTTTTGACTCCAAAAGACTCTTGATGGAATTTGATTTTTTAAATGCTGTCCTGTAATTATTTTTAAGTGATTTCTTTTGTTTTCTTTTTATATGGATTTGTTTGTTTAGTTTTTTTATGTTAACTTTACTTTTTCCATTTTTGTGTCAGCATCATCACTACTACCTGAGACTACTGGGCATAATCCCACATTTCTCAGACAATTTTAGATGCTTCTGATAGTCAGTTTCGCCTGTGGCAAATCTCACTTTTCTCCTGAGTACTGTCCTTAATCAAGTAATCCAAAATGCAATAAATTACCCGTAAATTTTGCAGATTTTGAGCACTGTGAGGATCAACACATATATGATCAGTCTGGTTAACATCAAAGAAAGTACTGCCTATGATTCTGAGAACATTGCTGTGTGAAGAATGGTGATACAGCACAGTAACATTCAATTATTCATTCTGTTATGCATATACAACCCTTTTTTGTCTAATAGTACAGTCTCCAGCAGTATCTCCAATCATGATGGGTAAACTACTTAAAGCGCCTAAATTTTATATCTCTAAATGTCATGCATATAAAAAGGTTTGTTAACTCACCCTTTATCATTCTTTCAGATACCAAGTTTACTATTTGTTTATGAAACAGAAAATGTACACACCCTACAACACACTAAAACAAGACTGGGTTATACCTCTGAGTCACTGAATTTCACAGTATGTTTTGTTTGTACGTGTGGGTTTGTGATAGAATAGACCAGGAAAAACACCAAACATTTGGAACGCATAATCAAAATAAAATATCCCTTCATTTTAACTATGGCCTATAATTTTTTTATCTTCTACAAAACAGTTGGCATTCTATTTCTGGCATTATTTCTGAAAAAAGTTGCACAAAATTTAGTCGGAACTACTGATTCAATCTGCCAGAGAGCAACAAAAGGCAAAATCACCAGACCTTTGAACCTAGTTTTCTTTTCTCCTCATTACTTACAATTAATTCAATGTCTAGAAAACAGTTTCACTTCCTGTTACTGAAACATTTTCAGAATAGTTAAGTAAAACAATATGTTATATGCCATATGTATGACTACAGTCAAATAACATCTGAAAATTAACATAACTTGAAGTTCAGTGGCATTCATTTTTGCCGACATTTTTTCTTGATATACTTGTAGAAGCCCCTCCTTTTACCCTTCATGCCCTTTGCCAGCTACAACCCCAGGTAGGCTTTGACTTTCTAAACCTATCCCTCTGTCTTGGTTTTGAAGACAGGTGTCTTCTAAGGAAAGCAGGAGCCTCCCTTGGAATGGAAAATGTAAACACCTTCCCTCTGATTATTACAATTTTGAAATTAACGGGCTCTCCGGCAAAGATATGACAATAGGAATAACAGTTCTTTACTAGTATGTATAATAAAGCCAACAACCAACAACTCTGGCATTAACAACAAACAGAACCACAAACCCAGTGACCCCTTCTCAGGGGCAGGCACTTTCCCCATTGCTGCAGTTCTGGTCACAGCCAGTAGGGGCGCTGGTGGCTCCCGGAGGGCAGAGCAGGTGCAGTGATTCCCCCTCGGCTGCAGGGGGCGCTGTGGCACCGGCTTGGGGAGCGCGCTGCAATGGTGGCTCAGCCAAGACGGGGAGGGACAGAAAAGAGTCTTTGCTTCACAAACCCCCTGGGACTGATCCCGGTTGCCCAGCAGAAGTATTGGAAGCTGGGAAGGCAGGATGTCTCAGCAGGCAGGAGGTGCATGGCTACAGTGCAGCGAAAACTCAAAGTAGTGCCGAGGAAGCAGTGGGTGTGGGACAGTGGTGGCCTGGCTCTGAGCAGGGCAGGGAGAGGTGAGCTCAGGATCCCAGGCACCTGACCAGATGGTTATAGGTCCCTCTTTTAGAGAGGCAGGTGTGAATAAGGTCCCAGTTCAGTGCCTGCTCTCACAAGCAAAGGCTCACCCCACAGTTAAAGAAGCCCCTCTGGGCTGAGCTCTGGCTGCAGCAGCAAATTCCTTCCTGAAGCAGGAACTCTGACTATCCTCCTCCGAATCCAAGAGAGAGAAAACCAGCAGCTGCCCCAAACCCCTCTTTTACCTGCTCAAATCTCATGGTATCTTTGCCCCTCAGAGAGAAAATCTCAGATAAGAGAAGTGCAACCCCATGCTCTCTTCCCCTGAGCTCTGGCCACTTCTTTTGCTTTTCTTAAGTACCCAGTTGTTAGTGTTTCCTAGAGACTTATGGGAAAAAAATATCCCTCAGTAAAAAGGAACAAAAGGAAAGAAACTGAACCCCCCACACCCTCAAACCTTCAGAGTGAATAAATTCGTTCTGGGTCACCAGGTACTTCCATCAGCTTCTCTACACTTCCAGTTTTATATGTGAGCATTTTTAGGAGCTCTTTGTTAATTTCTATAAGCTTTGTGTCATGTTTGCTTGATGTTATTTTGCTCAGGAAGAACCACTCTTGAGTTTAGATAAGGTGACTCTTAAAAATCCCCTGATTCTCCTGGATACCTCTTCTCTTTACAAATTTACATCACAAAATTCTCTAAAGAGGCTTAAATGTACTTGTACAAAACTTAAGGCTGTCAGCCTGCTTTTGTTACCTTCATTTTCCAACTCCATCTCCCCACCTTATCCCAGGATTTTAAACTCCACTATCTCTTAAACCCTGCAGCGAAGGCTACCCCAACCTTCTGATTTCCCACCAGAACTTTCTTTTTTTTTTTTTAAATACCAAGTTCAGAAGAGCATCTTTTACCATCTTGTCCTTAATAATCTGTGCCAGGACGTTGTCATTGATGTACCCACTGCTCAGAACATATTTTCTTTTATGGCTTAGTTTCATCTGCCTTCTTTTCCTATTCATTGCTATTCTTTGCACCAAATTTCCACATCAAAGTTCTAAAATACTTGCATTTATAGAATATATTTATTCATTATTAAAAATAATTAATTTGAGGATATTTTATGTTTTCTATCACCTGCTACACTTTATTTTCCCCTGTTTTTATATTTCAATCATTTATACATCCTATGCAACCGTCCTTGTCAAAAAAGTTTGGTTTATTTTGTTGGTAAAAATTATGCAGATTTAAACCAAGTTTATTATTCATTAGCAAGATAAATAATAGACATTGTAGTTTTTTCTTCTATCCAAACATAATTGGAATGCCTTACAGTAATGCTAGAAAAATTGATTATAAAGTGCCACAGTTAAAGCCTGTTTACTTGGCAAAACACCCCACATCTGAGACCTTCTCTTAAAATCCATATATTTTGAGTGCGACAAAAAAGTTTTGACAAATTACTCTACCATTTATTCTATGACACATCCACCACCTTCTTGTCCTTGCATCCTCTCTTTNGGGTCACCAGGTACTTCCATCAGCTTCTCTACACTTCCAGTTTTATATGTGAGCATTTTTAGGAGCTCTTTGTTAATTTCTATAAGCTTTGTGTCATGTTTGCTTGATGTTATTTTGCTCAGGAAGAACCACTCTTGAGTTTAGATAAGGTGACTCTTAAAAATCCCCTGATTCTCCTGGATACCTCTTCTCTTTACAAATTTACATCACAAAATTCTCTAAAGAGGCTTAAATGTACTTGTACAAAACTTAAGGCTGTCAGCCTGCTTTTGTTACCTTCATTTTCCAACTCCATCTCCCCACCTTATCCCAGGATTTTAAACTCCACTATCTCTTAAACCCTGCAGCGAAGGCTACCCCAACCTTCTGATTTCCCACCAGAACTTTCTTTTTTTTTTTTAAATACCAAGTTCAGAAGAGCATCTTTTACCATCTTGTCCTTGATAATCTGTGCCAGGACGTTGTCATTGATGTACCCACTGCAAGACTACCCATTTTGGTCTGCCCGCTCATCCTGAACTCATAAGTGGTTCATCATCCAACCCAAGGTAGAGCTCCATGAATTCCTTCTCTCTTTCCCAAAACGGGAACTTCCCATTCTTAGTTCTTCATCATGTTCTTTCTAAAGAACGTTATATCCACTCAGTGTAGCTTTCCAGTTGTGTGACTGATCCTAACACATCTCTTTCACCTCAAACAAACATAGCATGCGGATCTCACATTTCTCCTATTTGTCTCTCATTCTGTATACCTTACTATATGGTACTTCAGAGACAAAACCAATTGTGCACCCATCTCCAACAGATTTCAACTACTCCTCCAGACCAAAGACTTCTTAGAAAAAGTACTGCAGTACTATCTGAATTGAAATTAATTTGTAGATGTAATGGTAACACTAGTGACATAGAAGCATAAATAGGAAATCATATTCAACCTGTTGAAGCAACCCATTTTTACCTAAACACTATTTTAAACAGGTTAGTNCTCAGAACATATTTTCTTTTATGGCTTAGTTTCATCTGCCTTCTTTTCCTATTCATTGCTATTCTTTGCACCAAATTTCCACATCAAAGTTCTAAAATACTTGCATTTATAGAATATATTTATTCATTATTAAAAATAATTAATTTGAGGATATTTTATGTTTTCTATCACCTGCTACACTTTATTTTCCCCTGTTTTTATATTTCAATCATTTATACATCCTATGCAACCGTCCTTGTCAAAAAAGTTTGGTTTATTTTGTTGGTAAAAATTATGCAGATTTAAACCAAGTTTATTATTCATTAGCAAGATAAATAATAGACATTGTAGTTTTTTCTTCTATCCAAACATAATTGGAATGCCTTACAGTAATGCTAGAAAAATTGATTATAAAGTGCCACAGTTAAAGCCTGTTTACTTGGCAAAACACCCCACATCTGAGACCTTCTCTTAAAATCCATATATTTTGAGTGCGACAAAAAAGTTTTGACAAATTACTCTACCATTTATTCTATGACACATCCACCACCTTCTTGTCCTTGCATCCTCTCTTTGTAGAGTCTGATGCTCTCTGGCATGCCTAGCATAAATTTATAGTCATTAGGGACAAAAGTTGATTATTAATGCTTACCTGCAAAGAATTGTATCAACCTGAATACAGAGAAAGTATATGATTTGGAAACTTTATTTGGACTAAAAAAGTTTTACTCTGTAGATTTGTCTGGAGCTGACAGAGCTCTTTGGGTGTACAGTACAACACAACCAAGTTAGGGAAGAAAAGTTTAAAATAAAGTTTTCATTTCTCAAAATGGGACATATTTTATACAGATATATTTCTATGTAGTCTTATCAAGATTAAAAAATTAATTACATATTAATTTTAAAATTAATTTATATATTATTAAATATGTAAAACTATGAATCTAANCCTTTTAAATATCCACATCTTCCTATCAACACCTTTATACAGCTTGCCTTTATACAGCTTGTCTTTATACAGCTGCAATATGCTTATGAATCTTCTGAATTAACATTCAAGCATTGACTATTCAATTACATCCCTAATCAAAAATATCTTTTTAACTTACCTAAAATACAGTGCAATGGTTTATATTAACCATCATTTATTTATTGCATTACCACTTCAATTCTCAGTATTAATTCTGCCAGTATGCTGTCTTAAAGAAACACAACACAGAAAGCATATAGCAAGCTTTTCATAATCTTAAATCTGAACTGTTGTTCATCAAACAGCTATCCAATTAATCTTGACTAGTGCAACACGTTGTTGATGATAACATTTTTTACATTTCCTTGAATTTAGAAAGCTTCTGATTTAAATAAAGGCAATTTGGCTGATGCTTTAAAACATAATTCTGTGCATCATTTACAGTACTGTTCTGTGGGTTAATTCTGTTCACAGAAGCACAACTTATGAGTGTATATTAAGCTTTAGTGTCTTCATTAGCTTCTCATTACTGCTTGCTCCCAGTTCCCAATTTTGTTATTCCATGTCATTGTTATAATTTAGTATTTACTTTGAGTTTGTCTAACAGCATGCTTTCAACAGTGAAGGTTGAATTTAACACAATACACAAGATATGAAATTCTACTTCAGTCATGGCACTCTGGTAATGACTGGTTTATTGCTCTGGTAATAATTTCTAGTATTGTCTCTGGTGATATTATCTACTGCTGAGTTATAGGTGCCATACTAGTATCAGTTTTCTTTTCTCTAGATAACTTATAACAATCTGGTAGATTGCAATATTTCCCAGATTTTGCCATTATTTTTTAAATAAACAATTCTAAGATGGCTTTGGAAAACTTAGGCGACTAGAATATATGCATTTTCTTTCTTTATTGCAGAAATAGTATTAGATATTAGTTTGAACTATATACTATAACTAATACAATGATGAATTTACTCTTTCGTGAAATTATGTTGGACATTTTTATCAAACTTAAAGAATAGTTAGAATTGCAGAAGACATTGTTCTAACTTGGCAGAAAATGGTCTCCTGAGATCCTTTTTCATTAATGAAAAGGCTTAATTTTCCCTGATTCTTTAGATCTCTTGCAGGTAATATCACTGAAAATGTTGAAAAGTCATGTGTAAAAGAATGAAGTATGGATTTGCTTTAATATTTTCACTTCAAAGATCAGGGTTTATTAAGTTCCTTCTCCTTTCCAAGAAGGAAGAAAGGGGATGGAAAAATGTGCAGTCAAAACACATGTAAACAAATGTTTTCAAAGTCCATGGTATTTACGATAAACTGCATAACAAAAGATGACTGGCTGGAAGTAATGTCATTTTGTTTTATCCCTTCTTTGTTTCTGTCTTTATAGATTTTGGCAGCTTGTATTATTAAGAATACATTTTCTCTTCATTTAATTGAAGTAATTTAAATACAACATATACACACAATCCCTCCTCCCAAAAAACATAATCAGGATAATGCTAGCATTGTTATCCATAATAATTAATGATCAAGTTAGCTTGGCAATAGTTCAAACATACCAACTCAATGAGAGAGAAAATCAGATTCAATGAGGCTGGCCAGGGTGAGATAAGGTCCTAAGTGCTGAGTTTGATGCAAAGACTGCACAAAAAATACGAAAAACAAACCAGGGATAAATACAAAAGCCTACAAAAAAACAAGTGACCGCAAATGAAAAAAATGCCAACCCTTAGAGATCCTAATAATTATTAAAAGGAAATAAGTAAAATTGCTGTATTAGGATTAAAAATGTGATAAAAAATTACCATTTGTGCTTTTTAGAGACTTCCCATTGATTTATTGAATGTCCTTTCTACCCAAAAACTATATAGCACATAAAAGTTTCAACTTTCTCACCACACTCCAGGAAAAAAAAAAAATAGCATAGACTATAGTGTGGCAGTTTTCACAGAATGTATTTGTTATCACATACATAGGGCGAATTTATTTATATGAATTTCATTTCTTTCTTACATACTATGCATATAGTAAAATTTCCCTTCAAAAGGACCCTGAAAGAAACATTTAATCTGAATACCAGAAAAATGTTATTAGGTGAATCCAGGATTATATTTTATGGTCCTGATGTTTCATCATGTGAGAATGAAATTGTTCTTTGTTTTCCAGTGGTAGAAAGCGTCTGAAAAGACATTACAAACAGCATTTTTTAACCAAAGCCAAAGC
>VZUA01039848.1:0-11589 GCA_013401035.1 Horornis vulcanius
GAATACATCAGCCAAGAACATGAACTGTGATAAGCACCTAGCATCTCATTTAGCCAATAATCTTGAAGTCCCCCAAACTTTGTAAGGAGTCATGCCCTAGTTATCTAAAGAATTTATGTGGGGTTTTTTGTACTTTGTTTTTATTTAAATTTTTGTTTAACTTAGTGTCAGTAGAACAAGACTAAAAACCTGAGAAAATTAAGAAATAGCTGAACTTGAACCTGCAGGAAATAACTCCAGAGACCTATACACCTCAGAAAACTTAATGAATAGAGGTTTGTTTAGCTACAGAAGCAAATTCAATAGAGAACTGTTTAGACAAGAGGATTTCTGGGTTGTCTTTAACGAAAGGTAAATGTAGTGTCTTATTAGTGACTTAGTACAGGAAGATAAAAACTAGAAGTCAGCAAAAGGGAATTACATATGTGTTGGGAGCTGCCAACATGGAAGGGTTATCCAGAGGGCAGGTGATAATGACAATAATTATGACACCCTGATGAAGTAACAAAAGCCCCATTAATCAAAATAATAACAGGTAAAGGACTATATGGCAGTCCTGCTCCACACCAAGACAACATTGCAGAAGACAGCTTGGATGTAATGGCTGGGCAGATCCTGGGTGGGGCTGTAAGGAAATCCTAAGCGTGACAATGTATTTAAATCCCAGGGAACTGTGATGGCAAAAGATTCCCATCTTGTCTCCAGCACTGTAATAAAGGAATGCCCTGTTTAACAGAATTTTGCTGTTGGATTTAAGTTCTTTAATTTGCTAGTTAGAGAGATCCCCAATCCACTGAATGGAAAACACCTTCAGTGAGTCTTCCATTAAAATATTAACTCACCAACACTGTGCTTTTATTCTTTAGACTTTCAAATAGTCTTTCAGTATCCAACAACCACATCTCTGATATCAAGAAATTACAACCACCATATCCAAAGTCATTCCATGATGAAATTATGAGGGCTGTTCAGCAGTGGACCTTGACTGTGGTTGCTGGGAGAGAAGACGGTGAGAGGGACTGTTGAAGAGGAACTGGGTACTGGATATCAATTCTTCTTTCCTCTCCTGGAGAAAGAGGTCTTTCAAAGAGCCAGGGAAAGGAATGTGGAAATATTCCCAAGTCTGTTTTCCACACTTCTGGGCTGGCCAGCGATGAGTAAAAGCTAGAGTATGTGCAGATAAATTCATGATGCCAGAGGTTTATGTCCAAAAGGAGACAGAAGACTCCTATAACTTTATTCAAATGAAGGGAAAGGTCATGGGGCAGGTTCCCTGGGGTCTCTCAAATTGTGGGAGAGCACAGCCTCCTTTTTATCCTAATTTTCTAGCTGCATCACCCTCTCCCTTTCCCCATTGAGTGAAGTACTTGGAAGGTACGGACTTCAGGATACACACAAGCCCCTTTGTCTCTTTGTTCTTCTCTAGGTTCAGGAATTTAACAAGGTCTTGGTTGAGCAACATTCTGTGTCAATTAGTAACATTCTTCTGAATGGTTCCTCCTATTACTATCTTGCCTCTGTCTCTGGCCTTATCTCTTAGGAGTCTGTTTGTAAAACCAAATTCCTCCCATTCCTTTCAATGAGAAATGGGAATGGCAGCCATTTGGGTAGTACCCAGGAAAGCAGCTAGACTGCCCAAATTCCTTTGACAAATTCTGCCCTGGGTTGCCTTCTCACAGCAGGATTTTATGCAGCTGAACTTCTTGGTGAACGGATCTTTAGAAGGTAACCTAAGCCTTCTTGACCAAGGAACCTTTAGAAGTCAATCTCAAGTGTTGTTTTAAGCAAGAGTTGCTCAGCATTAAAATAAAATCCTTCCTTGAATTCTGAAAATTCTATACTCATTCAGTTTGCCTTGAAATCTGTCATGTTGCATGCATATGGGTTACAGTACGGGCTGCAACTTGGTATTGCTCAATTGAGAGTTTCCTGAGATAAAGTGCTCATTATCTTTTTTCTCTTTTTTTTTTTTTTTTTTTGGTAGAGAATTTATCTGTGTATTTTTTTCACAGTTGTCATCGATGCGTGTGTGCTTTTCCATTGTGGCTGCGATTGGAAGGCCTCAATGTATGTGTATAAACATAACACAAGATGATGTTTAAGTACTGCTTTTCAAAGTTAATTTTTTTTACTGGGAAGTGAAAATTGTGGAGAGAAAATGTGCAGGCTCAGTACTGTGAGACAGTACCAGTGGTGCTCCATACTGGCCATGGTCGTAACTACACAGAGGGGAAACACCACGCTCAGCAGATGTGAAACTTCTGTTACCGTGGTGTTGTTTGTTCTGCTCTCTTACACATCCACACATATACATATTTGCTAGTAAAGAACAGTTATTTCTTTTCCTATATTTTTCCCTCAAAGCCCCATAATTTCAAAGTTATAATAATATCAAGGAAGGGAGTCATCTTTCCATTCCAGGAAGGTTCTTGCCTTCCTTGGCAGGCATTTGTCTTTTAAACCAAGACATTGTATCACCAAAAACTGGGAAATAAATTCTACAGGAGTATGCTAGGTCAGAAAGCCAACAATAATTTATTCATAATAACAATAAATCATAATATCATTATAAACATCAGGTTATTAATAATATAACTTGTTTGGTAACAAATTGCCCCTTTGAGACTTTAGTATAAGTTCTTTAGTATAAGTTCTTCACCCTTAAGTGTAAGTCTCCAATCCAGTCTATACAACAGTATGTATTGCAACAAGCGATCAAGATCATGAGTAAGAACAGCACAATAAGTACAAACAGTTGTTTTAACCATCCTAAGTTGAGGAGCCACAAATCTACTTCTTGCACCTTCACACCAGCATTGATGGTTAGCAGTACTTGATATGGTCCCTTCCACTTTTCTTGGAGAGGCTCTTCGGTCCAGGTCTCTAGGTTGGTATGGATGAGCTGTGATATCCAGTGTCATGGGTGTTGCCAGCACAATGTATCTGTAGAGAGAAGACAACATCTTCCCATGGGATTTAATATATTTTGTTAGACTCTGGTTCATTCTTCCTTCTTTCTCACTCGACCGAGGTCTCCATGGAGTGAGTGCACAAGCCCCCCCAGCATTTTAGCTGGGCTTTGTGCTATTTCAGCAATGATGTGAACCTCTGTCTGGTGACATTCCCACTCATGCTCCAAACCTTGGGATAATTTTCTTCACCAAAATCTTTACCAGCTTTGTTAGTGCAAAAAGAAGCTTCCAGCCATCCTGAAAAAGTATCTAACAGTACCAATAAATACTCGTGGCCCTTTTGCCATGGCAGCTCATTAAAACTATTTGTCAAGTCTCCTGGACAATTTCCTTTCGTAACAGTCACAGCTGTAGGCTATCTAATTTGATGTGCGTTGTTCTTTAAGTGTTTGGCACTTTTTAACAATGCTTTTTATCATACCAGTCATTCATATGTTCAAAACCTGAGGCTTCATTGCTTCTACCATAGACTCTATTCCTCAGTGAGTTACCACATGTTCTTTTCCTGTGATTTTCCTCATAAGGTGTTGGGGAATCATTACTTATTTGCTGGATGTAATCCACCATCCTTCAGGACTCATTTCAGCATCTAACAATTCTGCCAAATTCTCATCTTTAGTCTGATAATCAGAAGCCTGCTTGTTCAAATACTGTTATTTCTTATGTAAGACCAACAGGATGTCACAACTAGTGGCCCTCTGGGCTGCTATGTCAGCCAAACAATTTCCAGTATTTACTGGGGTCTATCCAGACTGATGAGCTTTACAATGCATTAATGAGCACGCACGCATCGATGACAACCTTATAAATCCACCTGCTGCAGTGGGGAATGTGTGCCACCCCCCGCCCCCCTTGTTTGCCCTGTTATGGGCTAAAACTTTAACTACCATAGTCACTTTCTTCTTCCAATTCCTCACCCACTCCATACCTTGTTCTCCCCTTTGTGCTCCTCTTCCTCAACCCAGTTTCCCTTTATACACTGATAAATTGACATTGATATGTACCCCAGAATTTTTTTGTGCTTTTATCCCCACCTACGTGGCTAACTTTCTCTGCTGGGAAATATTGTGCAGTTTGTGTTGGAGAAATTGGCAGGATCTCAAACTTTAAACAATTTAACCTTTGCTTGTTTTATAGAAGTAAGCTTGAGAGAGAGAGAGATGTGGTTTGACTGTGATCAGGTGGTTGAATCACCAGCAAAATGATCGCTGGTGGCAGATCCTCTGGACCAAGTTAGACCTTCTAGTAGACCCATTTGAGCATTTACAACTTGAAGATGCACTGCCTGAGTGTGATGGTTAAGGGGGATGTGCTAATTGATGTGAGCAGAGCCAGAAGGGATTTCGGTCAGCAGAGCAGATGTTCTGATATAAACCTCCAGCAGGCAGCACATCCTGTAAAACTTACTGTGTTTGGTTTTACAGGAATCTGTGTCACTACCTCCATTCACCCTTTTTTTTTTTCCTTTTCGCTGTTAAATAATCCTAACTTGGATGAGCTGTATAATATATTTGCCTTAAGCCTGTACAGGTTTCACTGGCTAGTGGCTCAAACAGCTCTGCTTGTAAGAGGTCAGTAGCCCAGAATTTAAGAGAAGAATGAGGAAATATATTAATAGCGGAATGTGTCCACCCAGAACGCAGAGGAAAGGATAAAGAATAGACCTCATTTGTAACAGAAGGAATTTTAAATTGCTTCTTCCACCAGCATGCAGGGTGTATTACAGCTAAATAAATAAAAAAATATGAACAAAGACCTCTCTCGATTTTAGGACAAGAGCTCTCTACTTACTCTCTTTCTCACTAACTTCAAAGGATTTATCACACCAGAGAGTCCATGTCACCTTGTCACCTTGGCCACCACCAGCTCCACAGAAGGTACAAAGAACCTTGTAAAACTTGCAGATTGCTGAGCTGAGCCAGGTTCCTGTAAAAAGAAACAGTTGACATTAGAACACAGAATAAAGCAGAAGGGGAAATTTGTGCGTTGTTCTCCTTTAAATATGTGAAAATATTTTGAATCTTCCACCATTGCTGGTTTGTCTGGAGTATTTTTCATTGCCTCTGTCGACCCGAGCTTACTTCTGATCTTTGCCTACTACTTCAGTACCATTCTTTCCCTGATCAGCTTTAATTTATTCCCCCTCTTCCAAAGAAGCGGCCCTCTTGTTTTCCAGATCCTTTCATAATTTTCTTCCTTCTTCTCTACGTTTCTCCATCCCACTGAAGAAGTAATAACATTTGCAGACATTTTCCACCTCAGAAAATGTGAGTTACTATAATATATTGCTCATATCTCCCAAAAGTCCCCTTTATTTTCATGAAATAAGAGCAGAAAGATTTCCCTGGGATTTCCCTCCTTTTAACAATGCTTTGATGGTACAGGGCACTTCTGGATAATTTTTTTTTTAAGCTGTGCAGTGGGCAGTTCTCTGGACTTCCCTCTAAAATCCCCTCAGCTGTAGTGAAGGCAAATGAGCTCAGGAAACTTGCTAACATATTTTTCTCATTAAAACGAAAAGAGTGTGAAGAGCGTAGGTACATCAGTCTCAAACAATAGGTGGGTTAGTTGCTGGCCTGTTTTAGAGAGAACAAAAAGGGGAAGGCTGGCAGAGGGAAATTTAAGGGATTTAAGACATAGTGATTGATCCTAGGAGATAGAAAGAAAGGTAGAAATAAAGGTAGTGGTAAAGTTGAAATTTTGTTGATAAGCCAAGGGGATTTGGATAGGTAGTTGGCAGGGGAGAAAGACTGCACTACATCATCACAGTGGTGGGGAAGGTGTCTCCAAGTACAGCTCTACACATCTGGAACAGACACTGCCCTGACTTCCAGACCCCAGCTACAAATTAGGCCAGCTCTGTTGGGGGCAGCAGAAGCTTTCTATTTCTACAGGTTAAAAGGTACTCCTTTGTGCACTGAGGGACTGAGAGCAGTACAGGTAAGGTTAACACATGGGGAGCCCAGGATGACCTGGGAAAGCTGCAAACCTCACCTTCTTTTCTTAAGACAATTTAGTAGCATTGATCCAAATATTCCCACACATCTGTGTCTTAGATAACAATGAGTTTCGGGGTTTATGTGGGTATCTTTGTCAATTAATTTTGGCAGGGAGTTGAAATTCTGGTGTTTGCTTTTTCCTGTGAGCAATCATGGCTTAAAACAGGAGGCTTTCTAGAGCCTGGCAAGAGAAATATTGTAACTGGTATGAACAGTGTATGAAAGAAAGAGCAGGCAATGAATGTCCTGTATTGAATCATTAAGAATGCTGTTTCTAATTAATCACACTGGCAAATGGGTTGTTTCTGTCAAGCCTGCAAGAAGGCCTGATAAGTTATCCCTGTTGTCGTTTTATCAGTGTAAGGTCCTAATCGAATAGAAAAATGGCAGAGCGATTGTGCAGTATCACTTCTCTGCCTCTTTTCCTCCCCACCAAACAGGGGAAGCAGCGGAAGGCAGCAGCAAAAGACCGCTCCCAACAATGTGATAGAGCCCAAAATAATTTGTTATTGGGCTGGTATGAACAGGGAAAGGCTAGCGCTGGATGGGTAAGGCGCTCGCTGCTGTATCGGGACACCCCCAGCTCTGCCTCTGGGACAAGGACCGCGACGCGGCTGGATAAGGCGTGCGGGCTTCCGCCTCTCCCGGCTCATTCCATCTTTCTCCCTGCTTCCATGTACTTGGCCGTGAGCAACCGTCCCTCTCGCCGCCTTTCCCGGACGCATTCCCAGGTGTGAGGAGGGTTTCGGGCAAAGGTGGGCAGTGGGTGCCGGGCGGTGGGTGCCTGAGAACGCCGCCCGGAGCGGGACCCGACTGCGCGGACGCAAAGCAGGAGCCACCGCCTGCCATTCGCGTCTCCTTCCTCCGTCTTTCCCAGCTGGGAGGCTCCTCCAGGTGCCGGGGTCAGTCGGCAGCTGCCTTCGGAACCCTGTGCGGCGCCAGTAGGGTGAATGTTTCTTTGAAGTTCGAGACGCCCAGAAAGCGGCCGGGGAACGGTTTTTCCGGGGAGGGGCACAGCCCGTGGCTCAGGAGTCCTCCGAGGTGCGGTTCCCGAAGGAGCAGTAAAGGATTTGCGCTTTCCTTGCTGCAATTTTTAACGCCTTTCTCTCTCTCNTTATTCTTTCTGCTTTCTTATAATAGTCCGGTAAAGCTTACTGTGTTAGAGCTGGACGGTACGGCCTCGTTCCTCATTTCGTGAATTCTTGTAGCTACCCCGGGTGTGTGCAATGGTGCATTAAGGGCTTTAACGAGTACTAAAGCAGTGAAGCAAAGAATTGTTATTGAAAACTCTGCTTGCCTGCAGGTGTGGTACATCTTCCACTGCTTTATAAACCATTCTGTGACTCGATAGTTTCTGCTTGCTATGCTAGCCCTTGATTTCTGCATGCTTGTAGGGATATCTATCTGAATTTCTTATAGCCTCAAATGCTCAAATATTTGACTACACAAACTTTTTTTCATTCGGCTCATTGCTGATGGGTTCTTGTTTCCCGATTCTGCTCATAACAACTTGGTCTTGTTCTTGGTAACTTGAGAGTTATATCAGAAGTTGTTTTTGCACAGTGTGTTTAAAATTTAAAGGCAGGCTACTGGTTGTGGGTGTATGCAGTGTGTAAGCAAGTTTGCTGGCAATTTGTTTTTAAATACTTTTTTCATGTATTTATTTGTTCATTTATTTATTTACCAGCCCTCCTTTTTTAACCTGTATAATATAGAAAATGTTTTTCAGTTGCCTGTCTCTTATTTTTTGCATGTTATGAAAATCTTTAAAAGGTTGGGCTTTGCTTACGTTCTTGTCAGAAGATGGTCCCAAGATGTGTCAGCTAATTTGCAGGCATTGTCAAAAAACTCAGCAGTGTGTAGAGTGTGTTAGAGGGGTATTTTTTGCAAAATAATGTTTCCACTTAAATATAACTCCAACTTCAGTTCCAGGCAGGTCTACAATTCAGTTGTAGGAACAGGGCAATAAGATTTGTCAAGGCTTGTTGTCTGCCCCCAGAATCTACATTCTTTCTCGCATGTGAAATCTACAGTTAATTTTTGCACCCTGAATGTACAATATCACCAGAAGATAATCTGTCATCTCCTTGTCTTTCTTTAGGTGAAGCAGATTTTCTCTTCCAAAATGACTTTACAAGTTCTGGTTTTGTATTTGGCATATTCTGGGCTTGGAAAGGCAAATGGTAAGTTGAATTTCCTGAAAGATGCTTGAAATTGTTTGGGGAACTGATTTGAGATTTCTGAGGCTTCAACAGAGTAAGAGACAAAAACAGGTGAAATACAGATTGCTGGTGCTGCCTGACTTACATACTTACATAGCTGAGACAGAGACATGGAGCTGGTGGTAGTTGTAACAAAAGCCTCTCGGAGCAGCGTTTAGAGATGAGAGGGACAAGAAGCATCCCATATCTACAGTGACACTGGACACCATTGCTAACCTGAGTTGACAGCTTCCAAGAGTGGGACATTCCCTAAAGAACTTCCTTCCTTCCATCTCAAATGCACTGTGAACTCTGAAACTACAGTTCAGAAAGCCTTTTAAAGGCATTTTGCTGTTTACTTCTCTGATAATGGCTTGGTGTGTACTTCTCTTATGCATTCAATCTTCCTGTAGCTCTTAGGAAACAAAAATTGAGTATTTGCTGAGAATAGAAAGTCATGAGCTGCTTTAGTAAAACTTAAGAGGGAAGTCTGCAGATATGGGTACAGAAATAGGTAAGTTTTTGTCTTTTAATTAACTTAAAAGAAAGATAAAGTCTCAGCCAATGTAAATCAACATAACCTCATTGATTTCTAGGAGTATGCAGGAGATGGACCTTTTTGTAGGGAAAACCCACAGAAACAGTATGTAACTGAAGGAGTTGTGCCTGTGGGTAATCCAGGCCTTAGAATCAACATTAGGCTTCTGAATATGTGTGATATCTGCCCATTTCATTAACTGTTTACTGTCATTGCAGTGGTTCCACGGGCAGGACACACAAAAGTGAGGATGGGTGACAATGTGACTCTGACCTGTGCCCTGACAAAACCAATGGATGTTCTGCAAGTGACATGGCAAAAGAACTCAGAAGAATTTCGTGACAATATAGCTACATACAGTAAAACAAATGGATTGAATATTCACAAGCCCTATGTAGACAGAATGAATTTCACAAGTTTGGAACTCAACAAGACAAGCATAACTTTTTGGGACACTAGAATGGATGATTCAGGATGTTACATGTGTCTCTTCAATGTTTACCCTTTTGGCTCCTTCTCAGGAAATACCTGTCTGAGTGTTTTTGGTGAGATTCTCTGCAGGGATATGTCTCTAATGAAATAAGAGGTGTTTTCTCGTCCACAGTATTTCCTTGAGCAGATTTAAGAACTGCAGTGATAGCAGCATCCCTTGGTGGAACATGATGTAGAAATAGAGCACTACTGCTGTGAGCAAAACTCAGGGGCCATATTCAAGCCTATTGTGATCATTTTGGCTCCTGTTTGTTAATCCTTGAAGTAGCACCTGAAAAGCAAGGAGTGGAACTCAGGCAAATCAACATTGCCCGTTGCAGTTTCCTTTTGGTGCAAGGTACAACCCCAGTGCTGTGAGCTGCTCTGCCAAACCCTGCCATTGATAGGGAATTAGCAGATAAGATCAATAAATTATTTTACTTAACAGGTTATTTTAATACTTGGGTATCAGATTGAGTGAAATCTTTGGGGTATATAACTTCAGTATGGGGGAAGGAGTATTGAGTCATGGAGGGGGCCTGACCCAAGGAACTCTTCTTGCATTCCTTGCCACTGTCTCAGTGTGAATCAAGTAAGCTTTGCTCTGATTCGCAATGGTTAGACAGCTGCTACTCCTTATGACCAGGTGCTCACTGTGGTGATGACTTGTCTCATTTGTGTGTTGAAGGTCTTAATGCATCTGTCCATCACAACATTTCTGAAGGTCATCTGATAGTCATCTGTAAGGCTGATGGCCTCCCAGAGCCCACCATCACCTGGAACAACCTGTTCAATTCTACACCTACACAGAAGACAGTCAAGCACAAAAATGGGTTTGTGTCCGTCACAAGTAAACTGGAAATCTACAACATTGAGAGCATCAGTGCACAGGATTTGACCTGCAGAGTAAGCAACGCAAATGAAACATTAGAATTGCCCGTGAAAATAAAAGAAGGTGGGTGAGCAGTACAAGCAACTTACTAGCATTCTCTTGGCCTCCATGTTTTGCAGTAGCATATTTGGATAGAAATCTTCTGGGAAGAAGAGGGAATGAGATGTGTATATGTTAGGGAATCGTATTTGCATTCACTGTTGTCTTTGATGTAATAATATAATTTGAGTCCTATCCAAGAGGAGAAAGCCAGACTAATCAGCTAGAGAGGTGTGGGGTTTAGAGGCACCATGCATTTTGCAGTAAGTTGAACTTAGTTCCCACATAGGCCTTCATATTTTTTTTAACAGCCTAAAAATAAATATAAATAAGTTAGCTGATGTCTGTGAGTAGAAAGATGAGCAGAAACTCTATGGGTTGCTTGATGAAATCAGAAATTTTGAAATTCATAACAAACTGTCTCTGAAACAAATGTTTCAGTTCAACTTACTGCATGTTTTGTTGTATTTAACTGATACATTATGATTCAGTTTCTCTGATTTTTTGCTAAGGTATGTGTCCACTGCACTAATGGTCAGGAAGGAATAGTACTTTCAGGCATACAGGGAGAGGGTCAGTTGAAGATTTTTACATTTGGTTTCTACAGAAATCTTAGATACATTAATGCAACATATGAGTATCTTGTAGTGTTAATTTATTTCTTCTTCCAGCATTCTGTTCTGCTGGAAAGACTTCACCCTGTTTCTGCAGATAAGGAACAGAAACATTAAAAGCTGAACTATCATTCTTAGTTCATACAGGAGCACTGACTTGGGTGATTTAAAATTCCAGAGCCTTAAATTGAAGACAACTTGTTAATTAGCAAGACAGGAAAAGTAGCTTGTAGCTGTGAGTTAATTCTGAAATTACATGCTCAAGAAGTGATTGTTAAAGGAATAGTAGTAAAGAACAGGATCTGATTTTTAATATCTGCTCTCTAAACATTCAAAAGCAATTTAGTTCTTCATTCTGAATTACATTACAATTGAAAAAATATATTAATCTTTTTGTTCTGTCTACAATATTCTTTTGTTTTGTTCATTTAAAAAGAAAATGTATATCTCAGAAAGCGGAAAACAAAGACTGTTGTTATTTCTTGCTAAGTGGATAAAAAGTCAGCTAACAGCTTGTTGTTTTAACAATCTCATATTTTAGAGGACAAGAAGTTCAAATGAATAGTTCAATGTATCTTTTTTAAAAGACATACTAGTTTTGGCTTGAGTCAAATAAATTTTAAGTCATTCAATTTTCCAGCTAATGTCAGTGAAATGCGCCTTTGTATAACATTTTGATTAATAGGAGTCAAATGAAGTGGCTAAGGTCTAACCAGGGAGGAATATTTACATTCAGCTGTTGGGTAGAGCTATTTGCAGGCAGCAAAATATAGAATATATTTTCAAATATATTCTTTTTTTAAGATTAATGTTGCCTTTTTAACAGTGTGTTAAGTGTTTAAAAGTAAAAATAATAAAATTCT
>VZUA01039856.1:13847-45383 GCA_013401035.1 Horornis vulcanius
TTTTACTATGTCAAAGTCTGTAGGATTGCAGTGGGTCTCTGTTGGCCATGCTTGGGTTGTGTAGTACCCCTTCTAACACTGTTTGAATACTGTGTCATCAGAATTACTAAAAATATCTCTTCATGTTTTTGTGGGGAGCAGGGGACGTACCTTAAGATGGGAGAGTCTGATTTCCATCCAAATGCTCCCTAGTTTGGAATCAAACTCAGAATTCAAATGGGATGCTAGGTCAAAACAGAGTTTTTTCATACAAATAACCTCATCTCAGTTTAACAAAAGCAAAAATTGGGAGGGGAAGGAGTATTTTTAGTATTCTATCGCAATATTCTTTGACCAAATCCATTTTTAATGCAGTGACTTCAGTGTGTGGTGTAGCAGATGGTATTTCAAGTTATGTGTTCCACAGTGGAGTGGATAGCAGTGTAAATGATAACTGTTGATCATTGTATGCTCAGCTGGGAACAAGAACTCTTACTACATTGTTACTGTATAATAATAATAATAATATTGTAGATTTTAATTGCTTTTTCTTTTAACTCTTTCCTGTAGGGAAACTGTGAATGGAATCCCCACTGCAAGCAAGCTGTTTATTTCTTCAGCTCTGTTATTGAATCACAAATTCTGTCAGACCCTGCTGCTGTCACATATGTTATAAATTTTGACACAAAGACAGGAGAGATTGCCATGGATTTTAAGCTATTATAAAATATTTTCCTCTTGCTCATATTCCTAAATTATAATAAACATACAGTATTTCTTATTTTGTACAGCAGAGGGTTTCTTTCATTTTGTTCAGAGAGCAAAATGCTCTTTAACAAACTTAGAACCTTTTTGGGTTTGTTTTCAAAATAGTTATTGAGGTAGAGGGGAATCATTCCTTAGGGACAGGTATTCTTGTCAGGGTTTATATACATCTATACACATGCTTTTCATCATCTCTTTCAGGATTTTACATAGTGTTAAGGAGGTACAAAATGGTTGATTTTACAATAGCAGCTGTTTGTTGCATGGCATATCATTGGATGGGGACACCAGGCCTTACGCTGACATTAGAGAAAAGTGAGTTAAACACATCTATTTCTAGGCTGTGCTCTTGCCACCATAAAATGGGAAATAATCTTCAGACTGCGCAAAAAGAAATCCCAAGTCAAGCTACATATGTATATTAGCACACTTAATAGGGAGAAGGAAACAGCTGAGCTGTTCTCAGTCTTGTCTAAGTTGTGGCTGGTTCTATGCTGCAATGGCCAGTGAATTAAAGTTTGGTGCACTGATGTTCTGCTGCAGCTGATGTTCTGAGATGCTGCATTTCTGAAGAGTCTATTGCCAAAAAGTGATCAAAACCTGGAAAGCTGTAACTGGAAATTAAAAAGTGTACATATTCAAATTATTGAAAGTGACCAGAAACAAAAGGAAAAGAGTTGTAGGCAAAAAGCAAATCTTTGAGATATGTAATACTCAATGTATGATTAAAAATGTGGCCTTAAACTCATTCCATCAGAGGTGTAAATAGTACCTGCCAGTTTGGCTAAGTTGTAAGGTGCTCTGCAGTTGCACATGTCCACTGCTGAGGTTTTCTTAGTTGCTCTCCAGATCACATTGGCTGCAGTGGCATTGTGTGAAATGAGTTCTGCTTTAGATGAACAATCAATTGGTGTATCTGTTTTGTATGTGTGACCTATTAAGGTTTTGATAGAAAATCAATGTTCTGCCAGTCCCAAATTATGTCAGCCATCCACAGGGATAACAGTTACCAAAGCTACTCCTATTTCCTCTGAGCAGCAGCTTGAGCAAAGGGAAAGGATTATCATAAAGAAGCCACAAGGCAGCAGAAGCCTCCCCTACTCTGCTTTCCTGGTCACCATCATACATCATTCTTGTGAGTAAAAACTCTNTCTGAAATATTCCTAAAATTTTAGATCCATTTTCCTGATGAGCAGAAACCCATCGGCTCCTGCTGAGGTCTGTGAATTTCACTTTTCAAAACTGCACTTTTAAGATGCTTAACTTTAGTCTGTCTTCTCTTACAGGCTTTTCTGGAATATATAGGTTGCTGTTCATAAAACAATTTTTTAGTTTTGATCCACTGTGCCTAGCCCACAGAAAGTATGGTAGCAAATCTTTGTGTTGCGCACAGTACAGTCGTAAAGGGAACAGTAATATGGCCAAACCTTTGAAATAGTAGAGGCTTGTCCCTTTGTTTTTTTAAAAAGGCACAGGCACAGTTGTGCAAGGCTGAAAAAGGCTGGTGATGTACAGCTGCTCTTGTCTCCTGGCTGTGTCCTGTAACTCCTGTGTGTGGCCTGACACAGAAAACATGAGCTGCTGTTCTTGGTCTGCAGTAGGAATGGCTTCTGAATGGGCATTTAACTGCACAAGTCATTCTGGATCCAGCAAAAGAGTACAGTGTTCCATTGGGAACACAAAACTAGTTAGCAATATATTAGAATTTATGTGTTTGATAAAATAGGGTAGGAAAAAAACACAATCAAGTTCACAGTATTTTACCGTGTAGTATTAACTTCCTCAAAGATAACTGTGTATGGTTGTGCCTGAATTGTACTTTCTAAGAAAAAGTTAAACATAAATTTGTTAAAATGCTAAAGGGAAGAAATCCACACTGATGGGAATTAGTATTTTTGTTCAGTGTTACATATGTTGAAGTTGCATGGTGCCTGCAGTGGATATTAGGAATGATGACTGAGGAGCACCCTTGTTAAACTCATTTTGTGTTTGAGACCTGGGTTTGTAGAGGTTCTCAGGGGTGGGTGCAGTGAAAGGGAAGGGCAGAAACTGGATGCAGTAGCAGCCATCTGCAGAACTGTTCCCAGGGCTGAGCTGTGTGCTTAGAAGGAAGAATATCTTCAATTTCAGTACGTCTGGAGCAGAAATTGCATTGCTGCTATCCAAAGAAAAATCAACCCACCACTGGAAGGATGGAATGCTGAGCATATTTTAGCACCTGTGGGTTCTTTAGAGGAGCAAAATCTGATGGATGTGCTCAAGAAACCTTGTGCATGTTTTAATTCACTGTGAGTGTTGCTGACATCGTTAATGTTTGCTGGTTTGGCTTTTGCATTTAGACAGGCACTGCAACTGCTTTAGGGATTTGGTTAAAATTGCTGGGAGCTGTTAGGTTGAGGCAAGCCCTTACTGCAAGTGTGTGTGAATGAGGACTGTTGTATGTATCAATCTTCCTTGACTTACATGAATTCTTCAGGTTGGGCTTAAAAACCTAATGTGATGTGAAAATTGTGAGGAAAACAGCTGCTTACAGAGGGACACTGGCCATTCCTTATACATGTGTGTGAGAACAAAATAAAAGACTGCTTCTATCTCTGTCATCTTCCAAAGGGCATTTTACTGCAGGCACGCACTTTGGGGAGGAAAACCACTTTATCAAAAAACCACATTACCCAGGTGCAGCAGTCAGCTTCCCATTTGTTCCCAGACCTGACTGAAGCATTGCAGTGATGTTCTGGTTGGAAGAGCTGCTGGCTACGGGCATCTTAATAAGCAGAGCAAGAATCTTATTTTCTCTTGGAAGGAACTTATTTGGTGCTGCCACCACAGGCAATTTGTTTTCTAAATTACGACAGTTTTGATCATGACTAGGCCTGCAAGCACAGATGCACATTCTAATAGAAACAGGATCCTCTGCCAGCACTGATCTAACAGTATTACAGTTCAGATATTGCAATAGAGCCAGTGTACAGCTGGGTGGCTTTTTTAATGCAAGACACAGGTTTTAGTCAGGTATTGAAAGTCATAGTAAACTACCAAGTGTTGCCATTCACATTTAACTTCCCAATTTTGGCTTTACTGCAGAAGTAACTATTCTGTAGTTCTGAATTGCAGTGAAATTTTACTGAGGTGTGGTGGTTACAACAGCACAGCTCCACAAGAGGGTGCTGAGAACCCACTTCTAAATTTCTAGCACATTATAAATCAGGAAAATGCAGAGACTTGCAATGCAGCTGTCTTGTGCAAATCACACTTGTGGTGTTATAAGATACACTGTACATACATGCATGGAAGTGGAAAACTAGTGCAAAAAGTGGCAACTGCTAGTAAATCTAATCCAGATCTGTACCTACTGTTAAAGCAGGCAGGCAGCAAACTGTCTCATGCTGAATACAGAGTGAATAGTACTCCTTGGACAGTGAAGTTGTCATGGCCCTAATGAAGGACAAGTCTTGCATTTTAAAGGGTGTTTTCTAAATCACGGCAGCTGCAAGATTTGTTCCTTTATTTGCAGAACTGGTACCCTTTGTCTGAAAGCTGGGCAGTTCAAGGACTGAGATCCTGGAGCTTGCTTTTCTCCTTCATTAGTCCCTTTGAAACTGCTCTATGTGGGCTTCCTGCATTTAACAAGATAGAGGATGCAGTTCAGGACTAATTCATTTAGTCACTCGTCTTTTGTATTCTATTTGTAGTTACAGCTGGTTGTTAGGGGGGGGAAGAGACTATTAGAGCTTCCTAGTGTTGGATTTTTCCAGTGATGATTGTGAGCTGAATACAATGGGTGCTTGTGTTGTCATTCTACCTTATTGACTCTGATAGCATTGCAAAATGTTAATTTGGCTTGGTACTTAATCACTGTAATACTTCACATTTCCAAGCATTTAGTGCAGATTAGTGATTAAGATGCTTCTCAGAGAGGTATGTGTTGTCATCTCTGTTTTTCAGATGAGAAAAAAACTAAGTGTGGTTTGTGTGGGTGTGTGAGTGTTTCATCTGCCCCAAGCTCACTATAAGATTAGAGCCTCAGAGCTAAAAATGACTTGCTCAAGGCCATGCAGAATAGACTAATCCCCTGACTCCCTAGCTCTGCTTTAATCATTTGTTTTCTTAGCACAGTGTGATTTCAGATGCAGCCTTATGAGGTTTGACCGAGATGCAGCAGATAAAGACTCAGAGGCAGTAAATCCTTGGATAGCTCAGTAATTAAAACCACCTGGGTTTTAACAAATGTGTAAAATATATTTATATTATATAGAAGTTACATATTTAATATATATATATTTACAAAGCTATAGAGCATTGGTTTTGTTTTCAAAAGCTGTCATGAAGATGACCCACTTACTCTTCCCCCCCAGCAGGATTCTGTCTAGGATTTGAGAGGCCCGAAGCTGCCTCTTTGTGGACAAGGGCAGTAATGAATGAATGAGATCCGATGATCTTCCTGTGTGCCAAGGGAAAGCCCTGCAGCTGCAGGTCTGGCTGCTCTTCACAGAGGTGTGGGCACAGTCCCAGGGTATCTTGGCCTTAGGTTACTCAAGGCTGGCCATGTACCCTCTGCTTCTTCCTCAGGGTTTTGCTGAAGTGCAGCTGCATGATGAGCTGCAGCAGCCCCTCTGCTGTGGATTGTGCCTCTCACTCCTGTCATTTCCCACAGCCTCTGCTCTCTCTTGCCTTGCACATCACTCCCTTGGGGAAGTGATGTGCTCGTGCTTTGGGAGAAGGAGTGGGTGCTGCAGGTTATGGAGTGTGCTGCTGCTTCTGCAGGGTGGTGGATCCTGCTCTATCTGTCCTCACATACGGCGCCTTCTGGCTTCCTGTTGGGGTATCTAAGAAACCAATTACTCACACTCCTGACAATCAGCAAATAAATCAAGCTGCAGCCATGAATGAGGTGGGAGGGAGACAAGCAGCCTTCACTGCGGCACTCCAAAATGCCATATCCCTGCTCAGCTGCAGTGTTTCTAGGAATGGTTGGAGAGGCTGTACAGTAGATCTGTGTGTCTCATCTCGTGCCTGCCTGACAGGCAGCAGCAAAGTCACTTGTGCCCAGGGGCTGGTGACAGAGGATGAGGCACCCTGACGTAGGGTGGAAAGGCTGGGAGTGCATCTGGGGTTGGGAATGAACAGGCTGCTCTGCAGGACCGGCGCCCAGGGGGACGCTTGGCCAGGGATGTCCCTGAGCTGCCATCGTGCCCCTTCCTGCCAGGCTTCTGAGGGACTGAGCTGCAGGGGGGGATGGACACGCTCTCCTTACTCCTCCCTGTGCGTCCCAGCACCCTGACTGTGTCCTACCCAAAGTAAGATGTGTCAGCTCCTGCTGCCAGCCCACAGGGACAGAGCAGCTGGGCAAAAGGCTTGCTGTGTTTTGTGAGCAACTGTGGGACTTGAGAAACCAAAATTCATGTGTTGAGTTTGTATCTGTGTGACTTCCAGCCTGAGGGAACCAACAACACACAGGGGTAATGAACTGGTGTGAAGAGAATATTCAGACCATATAATTTTGCTGGCTGTTTTGCCACGTGTGTGTCCGGGCATGCTGGGACATGGTACTGAGGGCCAAGGCAGTGGCTTTAATATTGACTGCTCATGTTCCTGCTGTTTTAAATCAGCACTGGAGTTTTATGTCTCTTACCTCCTGAATTGATGCAGCTTAAGAGTTTTTCATGTTTCTTATTCCCTGTTTCTATTGAGTAGCAATGATCTTTGGACTCCAACTCAAAACAGTTTCATTCTGTCAGTGGAGTTAGGTGATGTGCCCTTAAGTGACCCTGTTGGCATTGCTGCTTCTTGCTTAAAATCGGGACCTTATGGGTGGCCCTGTGTTGAAAACTGTGCTGGCATATTGCATTAGGATAGCTTGGTATGTGTTTCTGTTTTGTATGAAACTTAGGGAAGCTTCATCTCTTCTCCTTCATGCATTAAATAAATTTCTTTATAGATTTCAGGGGCTTAGACTGCTGCCCTACCCTGGCCCTTCACTTTTTGCTAAGACTGACTAGTGCTCAACAAAAACTAACAGTTCCTTCTGCATGGCACAGCAGAATAAATGAACTGTGAAGTCAGCTTCTGTGTTAAATGTTAGGTTTTTTTATCTTTTCTTGCATTATCTTGACACATACCCTGCGATATACATGAAAAAAGTCTTCAAAAAGGGAAGAAGGAAGAGAAATATCTAGGAAAGACTATGTCTTCATATTTAAATACAAAACAGTCTCTATGTCTGTTGTAGCAGGGTGCTCTGCTCCACAGGTTTCATGGGTCTGTGCTGACAAAACATTTAATTTTTGTGTGTTTTCTTTTGTGCTTGTCACAGACTGGAGGCAGTTCAAGGCCAGTCTCATCTGTGTGTGGTGCTGCCAGGCTGAGGGGTTTGTTTCATGGTCACAGATGACATGAATGAAGCAGCAGGGTAGAGGCATAGCCAGCATCTCCTTTCCAAAAGGGGCACCAGCATCTCAGACCATCGCAGCAGTGCTTCCCAAAGCAGGTTAGTGTCCAGGCTGAGCTCCTGGGGCCCTGGTGTGGGTGTGTTAATGTACAGAGATGATTCCGGTGTGTTCCTTGTTCCAGAGTGGCAGCACAGGTATCAGTGGGAGGTTTTGGTGAGGATGTGATGTGGCCCTTTCAGGTGCTGTTTATCCCACTCTCTTTGAGGGCACCCTCGATGGCAGATGTGTCCCCATTTAGAATGGTGCCATTTTTGTTGTGCTCCTGTGCCAGTCAGGCAGGCCCTGAATAAATACTGGGATTTTCTCACAGGAGATCATCTGTTCAGGTCAATGCAGTGCCTTACATCCAGTGCCAGCTTCCTGCTGCTTTCTTGGATGCTGCTGCCCATATCCTTTTGCTTGCAGGGGGAATATTCCACTGCCTCTAGCTGGGAATGAGATACACTGCTCCATTTTTTACCTCCCCTAGAAGCTGAGAGCTGTGACTCTCTTTTTGAGACAGTCTGTATTTGCTTTCCCTGGGTTGGCTGGGCAACAGCTAATCAAATAATTACATTTAAAATAAGATTTAACAAAAAAAGCAGGTCTAAAAATAAAGGCAAGGTGTAGTCATGCTTGTCACCAGCAGAACTAGTCAGCAGTGTGTGTTCTGGGGAATGTTTCCTGAGCAATTAAGGGCCATTTAATCTTTCTTAATGTACTTAACTTTTTATATTGCATTTTTTAAATATTTTAGATGTTCTCCTATCTTTGCAGTATGTCTACAGATCCAGTATCTCCTCCCATTCCTTTTCCTTCCATTCCCCTTGCCCCTTGTGCTTTCAGTACAGTCTTCTCACACAGAGCCTTGACAGGCAGCTATTCATACTTCAAGAGTTTCTGCTTGTAAGCTCCAGTTCTGTCCACATTTAAAACATGAGTAAAAATAGCAGTGTTGGGGTTTTTCAGATAATAAACTGAAGGTCCCAAACAGATAATTATGCTTCCCTTATAAATAAGCATAACCCAGGAACAGAAGAAATTCTGTACTTTCCCCCTGTCCTCAAACCAGACACAAGACCAGGTGGGACTTTCTGGGTTGTTCTGTATCATCCCTTCCTCCAGCTCAGCTCAAGCATAGAATCTCTGTAAAAATACATTCAGCTCTGTTTTAAAAGTATTGGTGTTTCAGAGGAATTTTTTTTGTTTATTTTGCATTCCATTGTGGTCATTTGGAAGCTGGTTTTGAACTTTCCTGGTCTTGTGGTCAGAATCCTTCTTGTAATTGTCAGCCCAGGAATCCAGGCCTGGACAAGGACCTCTTATACTTGACCAGACTCAGCATTTCTTTCTGCCAGTGTATAATAAATGCTACATTTACAGCTTCTGATTTGCTCTGACTTTGGAACAGAGCTTTGAAACATGGTGAGGCTTCTGCAGTGAGGTGAAAGGACACTCGAGGTCAGCTGTGGGCAAAAGGATCTCACCAGGTAAGCACTGTGAGTTCAAAAGTGGCACAGAGTTTCAGGAACACTTATAATGAAGTGTCTGCAGCATGAAGTCCTTCTTATGTGCTTATTGTGGCACACAAGGCAAGTTTGGTTAAGAGTCTGAGTTTGCTGTGGCTATAAAAACTTTGTTGGCAAATGTGGAAAAGAGGAATTAAATGTAACCAAGGAATAACAGAAAATAGTTTTAAATACCTGTTTCATAACAGTCTGATTTTGGGCCTGAGATAATGTTGCATACTGAGAATTGATTTGTCTTCAGTGGTACACCTTTCATTAGAAATATATTTGGCATAGTCTTGGCACCATGCTAGGCCCAGTATTTTTGTTTGGTTGGTGTTCTGTAGACCTTGCAGCTTTAAATAAAGATTCAGCTGGGTTTTGCTGGGTATTCAAAATTCTGAAATGGCCTTTAGGTATTTAGGAACTTGTTACAAAGAAGGTAACAATTACACCTAGGTAGGTCTGAAAAGATAGTGAGGACAATACCCACAGTGTAGCAGGGCTAGGTGTTCAAACTCGGAATCCTCTGCTCATATAGAAGTTCATGAACTTCTTTAATGAGAGGAAAGGTACCTAATTACATTTGATGTAGAAAAATGTCATCTTCCCCTCATCATGCTCATCTCTTTCTGTTCATTTCTGTTCATGTGGTGGGATCAGATACACTGGGGAATTTCAGGTTCTGAACTCCCACATCACACTGCCAAGGTGTTCAGAGGCTTCTGAGCAGACACTGCAGCATGTGATGCTGTAGCAGCATTGGAAACTCCTTCAGTTGTTTGAATCCACTGAATCCCAGAATTACTTTGGTTGGAATGTAAGACCTTAAAGACCATCGAGTTCCAGCCCCTCTTTCATGGGCAGGATGTCATTTACTCCATCAGGTTTCTGAGGCTCTCATCCCATAGCCTGGAACACTTCCAGGGATGGGACATCCCTGAATCCAGAATCTTAAAATTACAGTAGTATTGTTGTGGAATAGAGCAGTTCTTAGCACAGCTGCATCCTGAACTCTGTGTGAGTCGTCCTGCTCAGCATCTGTGGGTCCCAAGTCACATCTGTGGGGTCTGTCCCCCCTGCCCTGCAGACTCTGTCCTTTGCAGGCAGCTCTGGTTCCCTGGTCTGCGGTGTCTTGGCCACCATCCTCCATTTGGGCTTGTTAAGGCAGAAGGATTTATATCAGTTAGTAGCTAATACAGTGTTTAATGTGTGTATCTGTGAGGCAAATTCCATTTTAGCTGNCTGAATCCAGAATCTTAAAATTACAGTAGTATTGTTGTGGAATAGAGCAGTTCTTAGCACAGCTGCATCCTGAACTCTGTGTGAGTCGTCCTGCTCAGCATCTGTGGGTCCCAAGTCACATCTGTGGGGTCTGTCCCCCCTGCCCTGCAGACTCTGTCCTTTGCAGGCAGCTCTGGTTCCCTGGTCTGCGGTGTCTTGGCCACCATCCTCCATTTGGGCTTGTTAAGGCAGAAGGATTTATATCAGTTAGTAGCTAATACAGTGTTTAATGTGTGTATCTGTGAGGCAAATTCCATTTTAGCTGGGTGGAAAGCGGTCAGGGATATCAATATTCCCAATATTCCTGCCCTAATGACAGCCCAGCATTCAGGATCACATTAAGGTCTCTATTGAGCTCAGCACGCTGACGCATCCTGTTGCTGGGATTGGGAAGGGTCAAATCATTTGCAAATAGGAATGGGACTTTTAAGGCTTTTGGTTGCTTTGGACACAAACTGCTGTGTCTTTAGGAGCTTTAGCAGAGCTTGGCACAGCCCTGGAGTATCAGCTGTACTGTAACAGTGAAAGCTGTGTGGACCTTTGGGCTTTTGTTGCAGTGTTTGCAAAGGATATTCTGACGCACCTGGCTACCTAATACTGTAGCACTTGAAGCACTTTGAAGTTATTCTGCTGAGTTTGGCTTTGGAGACATCAAAGGTTCACTTACAAAAGGGGAAGAGAGGATTTGGCAGTGGTGGGCATTCTTGTGAGTTGGTGAGATGCTCCTGTGGGAGCAGCAGAAGGTGGAGTATCAGCTTACAGACACTTCCAGAGGGACAGAGTAAGCAGGTGCTGTTTTCTGGGAGTTTCACCATTTACAGCCAGGGGAGCCAGCTGAAAGCTGGTGTTAATAGGAACATGTGGAAAATGCCTCTTTATTTTATGGTAATATTCAATTATCTCATCCTTTAAAGCACACAGGAAAGCTGTAGCATTTTTCTGTTATAGTTTATCTTCTTTTCTGATCAGGTGTCCATTCAGATGTGATTCTTGGTACCACAGGGGAGTTATCAGTGGCTGAGCACAACTGCAGCAGCTCATGTGATCTGCAATAGTATGAAATGTTTATCAGACTCAGGAAGGGTTTTGAGCGTGTTTGGGGAGGAGGAATATACATCCTGAGTTAAATGTTGATTGAGATTCCATCTTTTTGTGAAACTATTCTCAGATTTTTTTTTCTTCCTCCTATTTTCTTCTAATCTTTCCTTCATCCATGGTTGTAAGGAGCAGTGGTTAAATGTACCGTTATGTAAAATATGAGAAATGGGATTGTTGTTTTCCTGCCAGTCTTCCTAGCAAGCCCCACACACTGATTTCACAAGTGGGCTTCTTGGAGGCTTCCTTAAATGTCAGGGACAGTATGGAAGAAAATGGGCATAACAGATTTAGGAGTGGTAGATGGGAAATCTGGAATAATCTTCTGAAAGGTCATGAAAATGTAGATGAGCCACTTCAATTTGCTGCAACAAGGGAATTGCTACACCAAAGTATTAAATAGTCAAAGAAAAGGGCTACAAGAATAATGGTTTTAGCAGCTTTCTGAGCAGGAATTTCAGGGGGATAGGGAGGTTTGTGTTTTAATAATTGTGCTTTGCCAAGAGAGTCTGTAAAATAGCCAAAGAGGCAGATGGCAGTGCTGTTACAGTGCTGACCCACAGGCAGCTGTGGGCATAAGTTCATCATGAACTGCACAGGAAGCAGGAAGGAGCTGCTGTTTTCTGTACTTGTTCATATAACTGTCTGCAATATGCAAATAGCCAAGAAATTACTGTGTTTTTAACTTGTAGTTCCTTAGCACTTCATAGAAGGGAACCCACTCATGAGCTGCTCACATAATAACCAACTGCAGCAATGGGAAAATAGGTCAGGTATTGCAAGAGAGGCAGTCTAGGAATCTACCACTGGAAAATCAAGTCTGTCCAAGTATAATGCAGTGGTAGCATCACAACCCAGACAAAAATCACCTGTGCAGCAATGGAAAAAGCTGCAGAAATCCACCTCTAATGTCCAGTCTCACAGGATGGGGTGGTGCCTTCCTGAGGCAATGACAAGAAACTTGTGCCCTGTCCTTTTTCCTACTCATTTGCATCCCACTTGATTTCATCCTTTCTGCTTGTGGAAAAAATAAATTCTTCAAGGAGAGGTTCCCTACTGGCTTTTGTAGGACTGTTCAGGAGGACTAAACCAGTTAAATGGATTCTTTTCTCTTGACATTGTTCTGTTAAATCAACAATTGGACATGGGGTGTGATGGGTGTTTTTTATCTTTGGACAGCACAGAGATAAAAACCTGCTCTCCCTGAGCTCAGGGGCCACATCAGTGTTGTGGTGCCCAGCTGTGCTCCTGCATCCTGCCTTGTTCTGCAGTCTGGGGCCAGGCTCCAGTGCAGAGCCTTGTCCTTAAAGCAGGGACTTGGTGTGAGATGCACAGGGAAGGCTCTGCAGGAAGGCTGCACACCTGGAAAACTGCTCAGGGTGTCTGTGCAGGGGCTCTTTGGGCAGTGGAGGGGTGTTAAAAGGACTCATTTCTTTTATCCTCTATTTTCTGCAAGTTCATTAGAACAGGTGTAGCACAGTGAGCTGTAATTGACCCACCCACCAAACTGTGATTTGGAGTCAGATCTCTGTTAGTGACATCACAAAACCAGAGAAAGTGACTGCACAGAACCATTTGAGCCTTGAAATTTTATTATCTTGTTTGCATCAACCAGTTATTCCTTTCAGCACCAATAAAAGACAAAAACCCCTCCATATTGTTTAAAATACCTTGTTTTTATCAGGTCTGTGATTGTGGTTTTCTTGCAGGTAAAGAAACCAATGAAAATATTTAATTTTTTCCTTTTTTTTTAAATACATTTATAACAAAATGTCAGAAGGTGTGTGCTTACCATATAAAAACATTAGGTTCCAGAAGAATACAATACCGAAAAATCATTGAAATAAAAAAAGGTTATTCTTATTACAGGACTTCTAAACCTCAGCAATAATACAAGTCTTTAAAAGCATCAAGATTATATTTAAAACAAAATGGCATGGAAGAGTGAGACCTTCAGTAACAATTTGACTCTCATAATGGATAAAATTGGGAGGTTTTCAAAGTGCTTGAATTGTATTTCTGTCCTCATCCTGTAGTGCCAGGACGAGGCTGAGCTGATGATATGTGCTGACACTGCTGTGTGATCCAGGGTAGCTCACACACCAAACTGGGGACAGTCAGATCGGCCTCAACTGCACCACCAAACAAAGGCCATTAAAAAAAATTCCTGTTTGGAATTGTATGTTCCTTACATCTTACTGTCTTACCCAACAAGTAGGCCTGAGGGTCTAGCCAGACTGACTGAGAGTGTTTCTGGGATAAAACTTTCTCCTGATACTGGCACAAGGCAGGTAAACTCCTTCTGCAGCCAGCAGGACACACCTTCTTGGGCTGCAGGCTTCTCCTGGAGCCAGGCTCTGGTAGTTTCTGTTTGGGTGCTTTAGGCAGCTTCTACCAAGTGTCCAGGCTGGGATGGAATAAAAGTGGGCACCACTGGAATGAGTCAAATGCCTCTTCCCCCAGCATGAGGCTGGCTGTCACCTCCCTGGTGCTCAGTGGCTCCATCTCTAGGGGGTGTTTTTGAAGTGATCTAAAGTTACCAACTTTGTCAGGACCTGACACCTTCAAAACTTCTGGAAATGCTTGATTTTCAACTCTCCTCTTTGGGCCTTTTCTTCACTTGTTCTAGAAGTGCTGTTGTAAAATGAGAACTGAACATGAGAACAGAAGATATCTAGCTTTTGTAAAAAGATGACACTTAAGTATCCCTGGTGAGGGGCAGGTAATAAACCAAGCATAGTCTCACCACTCACTTCTTTAAGATGCCTGAAATCCCAGTACAAAGTGGGATAAGCATAGTGGAGTAAGCTTAACTTGATTTCTTATATATAACATTCTACTTATAAGTTGGGTCATGCTATCCATAAGCAAAGTAGAATTGACATCTGAAAAACCTTTCCAGGGTTTGATGTCCTCGGTGTGGTCTCTTCACCCCAGCCCCACCCCCCCTTTTTTAATGCAAATATTCTATTCTCTAGTGTCTGCCTAAGGCCTGTGATGATTGATACTGTTCCAGTACAGGCATTGTCTGAGTGGATTCTTTGTGGGCTGTTGGATGGAACTGTGGTGGCTGGAGTGCTGTAGGCAAAACTCATTTTTCTCCCGGAGGTCACTGTTGTGGAAGGGGAAGCTCACTGCTACAGACACTCTCTGACCCTTGCAAGCATTGCCAAGGCATCAGAAGGCACAGGATCAATGCAAAAAACCAAGGAGCATCTGTACAGTGGTGCCAAAATGCTGAACCTCCCAGCATCATTACCTTGCAAAGTCATATCCCTAAGACAGTAAATTAGAAAGAACTACTTACACTGGTTAAATGTATGTGTATTCTGTGAGAGAACATTTTACAACTAGCCAGTTCTTGAGCACTGAGGAACTAGGAGCATCAAAATCTAAAACAGTTTGCTTCAAATTTGAAAAAACGTTTCTCAGCATATCTCAAAAAGTTGACGAAAGTGGCTGATTTTTCAGTCAGCACAAAGCCACAGAGACAACTTCTAAAGTAATTTAGACCATGTTAGTTTTACTGTAAATAATGTAACATTGTTTGGCAGTAGTTTTATGTTTGTATCCCACACAGTGTCAAATTCAGCTCCTGCAACTGATACTTGGTGAAATTGATATCAAATCGTCATTTACATTGTTAGGAAAACTATTAAAAATACCGTACCTTGTAGTTAGTCTTACTACTGAGAAATAGCTGCTGGACAGCACACAAATTGCTACTGGTACTGTTTGGGTTTTTTAGAAAAGATTAATAAAATACAAGCAAGGTAGAAAACAGGATTAAAAAGCATTGGTTTGGGTACAAGTTTTTCTGAATTGAGTGGAGCAGTAAGAAACCCGAAAAACACATTGCACATATGTGCACCCTCTGTATAAAGACAGACATACAAAGTGGGAAACTGGTGGTGCACGGGGGTAGTACACTAAAGTCTCTGATTCTGTAAACTTGAATTCCTAATTTTATAAAAAGGGGAACTGAGTCTGGTTCCATTTTTGAGTCCCCATGGGTTACACTTCAGGCTACCCCACGGTTTGGCACAGTACACTTTTAAGAGGCAGTCTCTGCTGAAGGAACCCCAGGACTGGAAAATGAGGCATAAGATGTGTCAAGACCAGGTGCAGCGGGAGAGGGGGAGCAGTGGCCTTGCTGCCTCCTTGGAATTAACCAATACTGTTAGTCCTGTACTCTCATTTGCAAAATCAGATCTAAGTACAAGTTCTGTTGTTTACTGTAGCTAACTAAGCAAGTACCAGAGGCTGTGCAGACTGAGATTTCTAATTTAGCTCTATTCTGATTTAGCTCAAGCTGATTCACAGCAGGTGTAAACTAAACCAAAACAAGAGCATCCTCAGGAGTTCGTGAGCAGCGTAACTAAAACAGGTTATTTAATGGAGTACATCTAATGTTGGGTTAACCCTCCTTAACACAGGGAATTTGTAATACAAGAGGAAATAACACTCAACTTCAACAGGAGATAGGCAGAAGAAACTAAGTAATGGTTAAAACAGAAGGGGTCTCTATGTTCTCCCAACAACACAAATCCTCTGAAATTTAATCCCTAAAAAAATGCCAAGTCTTGTTATGAACCTGATTCTCAGTTTTTCATGATTTTTGTTAACATTACAGAGGCTGGGTAGGTCAGGTCATGGGGACACAATGGCAGAGGGGAACCCCACATTTAGTGGAAAGAACCTATGAATCAGATGGCAAGACCCCCATTCAAGTCTATGAGTGCATAACAAATGGAGAATCATGTCTCATAGACATCAAAACAGCCTCTGTTCCTGGGAAGCAGTTACCTAAGGCCAAGAGTCACGGTTCTATTCTCTACTCTCCTGCTGGCCATGTTCCACTTCCCCTTTAAGTGTACTGATTCCTTTAGAAAATTGTCAGGTTATTCTGCCTTATCAGTCATACACCGTTCTACACCTTTCCCCCCACCAAATGTCACTTATGTTTATTTTTACTCTATATCTAGCATGCATTTTACAATTCATTTCCCACTTACCCTTTCTAGCTAAGGCAGAATGTTGGCTCTGGTGTTACCAGTGGTACTACAGGAATCTATTCACTCTACTGTAACATACATATCCCATACCATAATTCAGAACTGTCCCACACATGGGAAAGAAAAGACATTACAGGGAAACTATTTCTTCTTAAGGGAATAAGTTGCATTTAGAAAGCTGAAGGCCTGATTCTGGAGTCATCATTCAGACAAAACAGTTCATAATTTCAGTGGGAACACAGCTGGAATAAGGGTTGAACTGTGTTCTCGGAGTCTCAATTCCAAATCTTTTCATTATCCTTAAATCAGACAGGAAGATACTGGTCTGCAAATTGAAGAGAGTTGTTTGGTTTAAGGTGTACCTGTACTGCCAGAAGGGTTTCCAGTCCCAGTCCCCTTTGGCTGGGCCTGGTTTGTGCCCTCCCTTCCCTGCTGCCGTTGCCAGGGTTCTCTGCCCGGTTTCTCTCCGGTGCATGCAGTGCGGGCGCATGCGGCTGCTGCAAGCACGAACTACAACTGTCACAGGCTAAAGAAAGAGAAAAAGCTGCAGCTTCGTAGTTAGACAAAGAAATGATGCAAAAAACCATTGAGCAGCACTAACTCACAGACTAAGTACAAACTAAATTGTGCTATATATTAGTATAAAAACATGTTTTAGTAAGAATGGCACTGGTTCAGAAGGAATTAGGATTTCCATCTTGGTTCCGTTCGGTCCACAGTGAAAGCATTGTAGTACAGGCCTGTCCTGTTGCCTGAGCCACTTGTGACAGTGGCTTTTGGCCACAGCCCCTTCCATTTCTTCCCTTTTTAGATCCACATTGTTGGTACTTTCTGGGAGTAGCCCAGGTCAGGTCTGGTCATCTTTCCTAACGTGGCACGAGAATAGTTCGTTCTTATCCTCTGATATTTTTGAAATATCATTCATGTTTCCCTCTTCTAATCTCTCAGAGCTGGTCAGTTTTAAGGATCATCCTCTCCTGTAGACACCATGAGACGCATTGCTACTGGTAGGTGGTCTGTCAGGCCTGCCAGCTGGGTAATAAAGCTGAACTCTTCCACTTCCTGCAGAAGGAGAACAAAAGTAAGATAAGAAGCTGAATAATCGGTCTGTCATTCTACACATCAGAACTCAGCCTCTTTGAACTACCTTAGTGTATTATAGTGGAGTGGGACCAGCCTGGTTTGGCTGGGCTAATGGGGAGCTGCCACTCGTGGCAGTGTTCATGGTAGCATGCAGCTGAGCTGGTCTGGATGAAATCTGTTGCACCTTTTCTTTCCATTTTACAGTAACATCTGTGTTGTTCCAGACAGACTGGAACAGTCTGCAGTGCTGCAGCAGGTGATCCACATGCAGGGTATGGTAAATAGATGTGAATGAGTTCCTTGTTTTCATCATGGAACTCTGTACAAGGCAAGGCCCTACAGCAGGAAGCATACTGCACCCTACAAGTTCTCCCTCTGGGTAGTTCACGGCATCTTCTGCCTACCTGCTGCAGAGTTGTAACTTAGGTAGGTTTGTATGGGCATAGAACAACATCCAGACACTTGAAAAGATTAAAAAATATTCAGACTGTAGGAATGGGAAAAGCATCAGGCAAAAGCTTAAAAGGAGTGAAATCAAGGTTGGTTGGTTGTTTTCAAAGAGCAGTACACCTACCAGTGCTGCTGCTGGAATCCTCAAACTCAGCTTTGTTATGTAGTAGCTTTACAAACATGGTACCTGCATGCAGAAGTAGAAAATAGCAAAGCAGCAGGTCGTCCCAGCAGTATGAGTGTTAATCCAAGCAGAACAGGTTGCAGTGCCACTCAGAGAAGTGTGTTGTGCAAGTTACAGCCTTTTTGGCAACTCTGGAACTCACCACTTTCCATTCCAGGTAGAGACCTTCTTCTGTATAGAGCATATAGTCAATCCTCCTCCCGTTTCCCTTCAGTGATGCCTTCCTCCCCTTCTGACTGGAACTGTGGTTCTTGCTGGTGGGATAGACTAAGTATCCTTTCCTTCCTTCTTCACTTTCCAGCACCCTATTTTATTAAAAAAACAAAGCAAGTTTAATGTTTAAATGTTTGCTCATCCTGGCCATTTATGCATTACCCAGGGTTCTCTCCAAATCCCTGGTAAGGATAATCCCAGTCCCAAAGGACTGTTAAACCTGTAAAGCACATCTTTCTCCAAATGTGATTTCCAGTAAGAGGCTGCTCTAACTGCTGATGATGCTCTTAAAGCCTCATGGCTGGCCTGGTATCACTGGTGCTGTCCTAGAGCTCCCATGAAGCCAGGAGAACAAACACTGAGAGAGGAAGCTGCTATCAGTAATATAAGGCAGCTCAGAGCCCCTCTGCTGATTTCCAATGTTGCTGAAACTGGCAGAGAAGGAAATGGTTTCCTGGATTGCTTTAGTACAAACCTGAGCATTTTGGTACAAACCTCTCCATTCTGATCAGACCAGCTCCTGAAATTACAACATCCAGCTTTACAGACAGGGTATGGGTGAGGACTGGTTTGCAGGAACACACATCTAGGCACATGGTGGGTGGTTTTCAGAAGCTTTCAGCATCAGATTACTGTGTCTTGGACCCCATGTTCTTCCTTCACTAGAAGTGACAGCTTAATTTACTTGATTCCTCTATGTGACACTGCAAACTCCTTCACATGGAGGAGTTACTCAGCAGGTGTGTTAGCACTGTCCCCACCTTGCTAGGAGATTACCCAGCCCTAGGCCACATACAGAAGCAAGCACTCAAAACTGAGAATTGGTTTTCTAGGTACCAATCTTGTGTTCAAGGAAATAAGATGCTGCTCTCCCATTAAAATGCTTATTTTGGCTGCTTAAACATTGCCTGTAGGTTTTAAACAGAAGACTGTTAAGGCCCTGAGCAACTCAATCTAACTTTGAACTGAGCCCAGCTTCGAACGTGACCTTGGACCAGGTACCCCACAAGGGTCCCTGTCACTCTGTTTTTACAGTGATCCTGTTCTGTTCTGCTGCTGTGTTGGATTTTGAAGGAAAGTTGTTTTACCATGCTGTGATCTATTTGAAAGCTCTGCCAAAGGAGCATGGAGGGGAACAGCCCCAACCATGTGAATGAGAGCCAGACTGGGACCCACCCATGTCACTGTTTGTGCACAGGGTGACATCAAGTCCAGCACAGGTAAGTGGCACAGCCCACACAGAGAGGGGCTGCTCAGGCTGTGGTTTTGCTGTATCTGCCATAAAACACAAACTTTCAAAACCACCTCCTCAAAAATCTCCTTCCTTTATTCACCTATCAAAACCTGAGCTCATGGTTCTGTGGTTTCCCTTGTAAGAGTTGATTATGCCATTAGGCTGCATCATCAACTGACAAGAACTTGTGATACATTTTAATGTGTGAGACTCAGATGGTTGCTTCGTCAGATTTTGGGATTTTGGAAGGACCTGAATGGAGGCAGAGGGGACCCAGCACTGGCTACAGTTGTTAAGGTCTCAATAGTGCTATAATCTCTAAGTTTGGGTCAATTAATACATTTGAAGTGCACTTTATGTGCTGCAGCAGATAACAATGACAAAACTCTGATCGTGTAGTCATTTGATCAAAACTTTTCTTTACCCCCCTTTGGACTTAGGAAGTTATTGAAGGCTCTTAGAGCTTATTGTAATCAGTTTATGAAAGTAAACTTTCTTTTATGTGTTGCTTTGTTTTAATAATAACTCACATTAAATTAGCTTATTGTCTGCACCCTATTTTCATTCTCCAAAGAGCTCTTGCAAATGATTCACTTCCTTAGATTGTTTTTTCTAGGTTCAAGGAAACACGTTCTTTGATGGTATTGACCTCTTTCAAAAATTGTATTTATATTTAGCAGAGCTAATTAAGTAACAAAATAGAAGAAACTGCTGATTAGCTCTGCAGCTCTACTGCAAAAAAATCTTATTTGCATCAATTTAAAAGATGAATTTGTTTCAGCTTCAGTTATGTCTTTTAAAAAGTCTGTGAGTGCTGGGTATTCACTTAAACTGCACAAGTGCTCATGGTAGGGAACTACTAATTTCAAATACATGAGGGAAGCAAATTGTAAATGTGAATGCATGTGCTGCTGCTGAGAACTTGCAGCTCTCTGTGCACAGGGGTTTGCTGTTTGTCTCTCCAGGAAGCTGACACAAGCACAGGACAGCTGGCTCTGCTCTGCTGGGATGTCAATGTTGACAATTTGAGGGAACATTTCTAATCATGTCTGAGTTGCACAACTAAACCTCAGTTTTATCAGAATAACTGTCTTGGTTCACAGGATACAAAGAAAGGGTGAATAAAATAATTGGAACTTTGTTTTTCCCTGACAGGGTTTTAGTCCCAAATACCCCAGAGCTGGAGTGTGAAAGCCCCAACCCTCTGCTGGCTGCTTGTGTGCTTATTTGAGGAAAGCTGCCTTTCCTTTTGTTGCTGCTCTTTCTGGGAGTGCTTGGGTTTCTTGTGCTATGGGCCTGCCCAGGTAAGAGCAGCTCTGGAGACAAACAGACACCGCCTGCAGCTGCTCTCACCTTTTCACCCACTAAAGCCAGCCCTGTTTGACTTAGAGAACCACCCTCATTTCCTGCCCCTTTTATCCTCTTCCCCAAACACCCCTGAGTAAAAATGTGATTGTTTTGTTTTCAGTCTGTAAGATATCTCTCAGTCTGAACATCTGAAAAGTTAAACTGCAAGCAATGAACTTGCATTTACTGTACTTTATAAAACATGTGGAAAGGTTAGGAATTGCATACTTCTGTAGGTTGTCTGGGGTGCACACTTCTTCATCATATAATCCTTCAGGATCCAACAGGGTACCTGTGAACAGAGAGAGAGATGTGAGTGTCCCAACAGAGCTCCTGGGATGTGCCTCTTGGGAAGCTTGCAGAAGCACGTTTGTGTGGGAGAGAAGGGACTGCTCTGAGAGCACAGTGTGTTCTCTCTCCACACCTCTCCACTCCTGACACCTTGCAAATATCTCCACACTTCCACTTTCTCAGCCCCCACGACTCTAATTTGTTTTTCTCCTACCACAGTAAAGCCTCATTATTAAAAGGTTCTACTTATCTTTAGTATCTTCACGGTTATTAAAGCTTCTCTGGAGAAGATATTAATTCCTGTTCTAAAACTTCAGCAAGTTTAACTGAATCTCACCAGGTATTAATATCTCAGAGTTCCAGGAAATCTTTTATAATACAAACCTTACAAATTCCAAGAGTTAATTTGCTTTGTTACATCCTCACTGACAGTATTTATTGAGCACCAAATGGAACACTCTGAGCAGAAGCTGCAGGTTTCCACTGCATGCACAAAGTACAGAAACAGTAATTTGGCTATCTTCCCCTCTAAGTAATCTAGAGATTATTTTGAAGTAGAATGTATGGGGAAGGCATCCAGGTAGCTTGATGCATGACTTCTAGAATGAGGACTGCAGTTCAACATCTCTGGTTGGTTCTTAATTGTCACTCCACAAGATATTGCTAAGGTCTATAAGGTCTACGGTATAGAAATATCCCTTCTAAATATTTGTCCTCCACCAAACTCTTTGTGCTGGTCAGCTGAAGCAGCTGCTGCTTAGAGCTGGCAGTGGGTGACAGACAGGGAGGTGTTCCCACACTGAGAGCTAGAGAAGGTCTTACCAATTGCCCAAGGCTTGTCCTCCCCAGGACCAACTCGACACGGGTCTTTGTAGTGTGTAAACAGAGAATGCTGTTGCTCCAGCTTGTCCTCTGCAGGGAAAGAACAACCCCAAGAAAAGACACATCAGCTCCTGGTTGTGAGCCTGTGCACAGCTGTGTGTTCTGCCACAAGAGCAGCACCAAGCCCTCATTTCTCCTCAGTAGGACAACCATAAATACATAGGTTTGATTTGAGTCACTTCAGCCACAGCTTTACTGCACAGCAGGGTCTTGCCTCGGTCAGAAATTCCAGCAAAAAATGCTTGCTATTAACAGTGCTTTCCTGTGCTTTCTTACAAAGCCTTTCTAATGGAAGATATTTCTTGTAGTTTTTAGCTCTAAGCTGAAGTGAAAGTTTTCCAGTGTATCTCCTCCCTCTGCCATTGCCATTGTTTGCTTACACAGTACAAAACTCTTGTTGAGATAGAACACCCAGAGGAGAGCTGGGCTGGCTTCCCAATGGCAAAGGAAATGCCTGTTTGTGGGCATATTTACACATCTCAGTAAGTTTGAAGATAAAACCTTATGCTTTCTTTGCTTCAGAAGAATTCACTGACTGAATGTTTTCCAAGCTCTAACAGATACAAGAAAGGAGAGGCAATTGATAATTTGCTTGGGATGTTATCTACAGCATGAAAGCCATTCTAAATATAATCAGCATGACCTATCAAACTTCAAATTAAATTCTTCCTGGTTGCTACTGTGCTCCTTGCATTGAAAGCTTACAGCAAATCAAGATCCTAGGATCACTTGGTAAGATATCCCACAAAACTGCACAAAGCAGCATTTCAGACCCTGAGCAAGCAACAAGATCCTGTTCTGTGTGTGCTGCTTATCAACACAATCCCCACAGCTGGGAAACAAACTGGAACTTGAAAATGCCAATAATTCCACTATTACATGGCAAAGAAACTGTAAACAGCTCCTGAAAACTTCCTCACAGCACTTACACCTTTTATAAGGCTAGAACATCTTAGCAGCACCTGAAGGCTCTCTCTTGGGAGATTATTCACCTGAGTTTGGAGCTGCTGCTGCTGTCATGTATTTGTCACTGTCTATGCCAAGAGCAAGTGCGAAAATGGAAAATAAAGTCCAAAACAAAACTGAACTGTGAGCTGTGTCTCTTGACAGAGCCCAGCTCACACACCAAGAATCACATCAAATCTCTTGTAAAACACTGGTCTTGCCAAGGAAGAAGCTGCTGATCTCTCGCTGAACAAAAAGGTGGAGTGAAGCAGTGCTGTGCTCACAGCTGTTGGCTCGTTTGCCATTTTGTTATCCAGAGTCTTTAGTGCAGCTGACTGACAGTTCATCTGTCTCATTACATCTTTCCAGCTAGCTCTCTGTCTTGAGATCATCCTCAGAACTGCAATGAGATTGAAAAACTAATTTTCAGGGAATCCTGGAGTTGTGGCAGATTATTTGAGGACTGACCCTCCTTAAGTTCTGCCATGTGGGCAACACGGAGAGTTGCTCTTTCTGTCTGAGCAGCCAATTGGTTTGTTTAAAGTTTATGGAAAAGTAGAAGATGAAATCTTTGCCATTTTTCATTTCTCCAAGTTTTCCCTTGTTGTATCATATGTCTACAGAATCTCTCTCAAAACCAAGATAGATTAAAAAATATTAATTTACAACTGTGGGGCTGACTAGTCACAGCTGATGACACACAAAACTTTGCCCATCTGACTGAAAGGCTTTTTTTCTTATGCTAAAACATTTAAAAACCTAATGGACTTTTACACAAGTCAGTCCAAAGCAACATGACAGTGAGTAACTTTCTGGTAACATTCCCACTAAGTGTGAATTCCCTGTAAGAATGTTGCCATAATGTTCTGTAAAGCTGGAGGGGAACACTGAGTTGCAGATTTGTCATAAGCATAAGGTCACTCATGGTCCTAAAGATCTTTGAAAACTGTACTGTCAATATAACTAAGAATAGAAGCTTGGTATTCACTGAAATATTAATTGGCTGTTGTATCAGTCTGTGGAGTGGGAAAGGATACAGAAAAGCACAAAGAGAATTACAGGAAGCTGATTATTGCTTTAAAAAAAATTAAGATACTCAATTAACCTATAATGCTAACAAATGTTCCTAAAACAATGAGTAATGTAAAAAGGGAGGAGAGAACTTTAAAACATTGCATTAATCTTGCTTAGTACATATGGAAAGAAAGCAATCTGAAAATAAAAAAAAATAAATAGCCAGCTTAATTCCAGTTTCTAGGCTGGGTGCATTTTAAAGGGAAGGGTGATGTAAATAAGTGTCAGAGATAGAAAAGATAAAATTAATTTTTATAACCCATTTTTAAATCCTCTTTAGCAGTAGTTGCAAGATTTACAACTATTATTTGCAAAAGCAAATTGTGATTTTTACTTTTTCATTAAAAAGACAGCTCAGAATTGCATTAATTATGCTCTGTGCTTCTTGTGCAAGATCTTGGGTAGAGTGCCAGCACTTCCCAGGTGGAGAGTCCTGACCATATGTTCTGCCTCACAGCTTCACTCCCATCTCCCTCTCCTGATGCTGCAGAGCCCATTCACTCTCCATTTGTGATCTGACTGGGCACTCTCCCACTTCGTTTGCAGCAGCTTGTTTATTTCCTTGATGGACACCTTTGCCTCCAGGCCCCTCCATCCAGCCAACAATAGTGCAAGTGAAATGGTCAAATCACAGCAGATGTTTTTCTATTTGTGTCCAGGCTTCTGCCTCCCTTGCCAGGCACTGCTGCAGCCTCCTCGGCTCTGTGGCAGCTCGGGCAGCTGAGGAGCTGTTATTGACCATTTCCTTCCTGTATTCCCTCAAAACTCACTATCACTGCTGCATTATTCTTCACCCTAAGATGTGTTTGTCTAACTACAGCCTTCTGTAGCCACTGCCACTTACTGCTCCCCTCCAGCAGTCAGGGCACTGGGCAGCACTTGGACCATTCCGAGTTCACTTTGGAGCTGAAGTTGTGATGGATTTACTCTTTGTACCTATGAGCTAGAAACGACTGAGAGAAGGGCTGGGGTTTGGGCTGGTGGTCTTTTCTGCTAAACTTTGCTAAAATCCTCCATTTCAAGTGTCTGATACAAGTAATGAGATTAGATATAACAGTTTGGGGGTTTTTAGATCAGACAATGCTTTTTGTTAAAATTGCTTCTGGTACAATTGTTGCTCTCTATCTTAGTTACCTGAGACTTCTTATAAAGACTACAGAATCCACTGGGTGCTGGTGCCAAACTCACCTTTCATCCACAGACCCTGATGTGAGTTGCTGAATCCCACCTTGGATGCTGCAGCCTGAGCTCCCCTGGGCAGTGTCCCTGAGATGAGCCCCTCCTGTCCCTGCCCTGTGCTCTCTGTGGCAGCATTTCAGCTGTGGCCCCTCAGCCCCAGCCACTGATCCTTGTGCCAGCTCCAACCCAGCAGGGAGCTCTGCTGGTGCCTGAGCTGGACAGAGCAGGGAGGCACAGAGGATGCACAGACACAACACTCTGCATTCAGCACTGGCAATTTAACTGTTGCACAGCATAATGTTCATTTTGGAAAAAGCTTCCATCTCTGTGAACTCACCACCCATTAATTATGGTTTTGTGGAGTTCTTTTTCTAGTACCCTCAGCATCCAATTAAAAGAAAAAACCAAATTTCTTAAAATAAAAAAAAAACCCAAAAGTACATAGCATGAGTTAATTTTTTCCAAGACTGATTCAGCAATGTTGAATTCTCTCTGCAGCATTAGTCTCCTATGTCTGTATATATGTGCTACCAAATTCTTTTTAACTGCATGAATTTACTACTTTTTCTACATATCTCTCACCAGTAACTAAAACTGTTGGATAGTAAATGTCTATATAGTTCAAGTAAAGCTAAACCATGGATCTCTGCTTATTATTGCTACCACAAGTCAAAAATTATTGCTTTTTGTGCCTCAAACCCCATCATGCTTAACAATTCCACAGAGCTCATGGGATGAGCCAAGGAGAGTAGCTCAGACTCAAAACTCATACCTATTTTAGAAGTGTCTGCAGCAATTAAGATTTTCCTAGCAAAAGATATTCATAATTTAGTACGTAGTCATATACTGCAAAAACCCACAGGGATCAAGAACATTCCTATTCCTTTTCAGGACTGGTAGACACCAGGAAAAGGCAAACCTTGTCTTACCAGAGGAGCAGTTATCAAAGTTGAGATCTCCACAGAGTACATCAAAAGCCACCAGCTCCTCTGGATTGGCTGTACTGGAGGAGGAGGTAGATTTTCTGAATTCAGACAGCCAATCTTGAAGCATATCCAGCTGCTCACATCGAACAGTAGTGTCTCCTGTAGCAAACAAACAACCAAAACGAGTAAGACCTCCTGCCAGGGTGTTACTCAGCCACGTATGAGTTGCTGAGCTATTGGCAGACATCCTGAGAAAAAGGCTGCAAGATAAGAAATGTTGTGGCCAGAAATGCACTCACAGTGCTGAGCCAGTTAGGAACTCCATTAAGAACCACACTTTATGATGGTTTTAAGTATCTCCTTCTGGAACCAGGCATGTCTGAAAAAATGAGAAGTTCCCTGTGCTGCAGACAACCACCCAAAACAAGGATTTCTTTTGATAGGAGAATCTGATGCACTACATTTATAATCAGGAGCTCAGAGTTTAAGTCCTAGTTCAGACAGAATTAGACACTATGTTCTGGGGTAAATCACTTCATCTTGCTTTGCTTTCTAATTTTTAAAAAGGAGAAGTTTAGCTTTCCAGTGTAAAATAGTAAATATACATCAACAAATACGTAAATATACATTCAGCTTACTTATACTGTAGCATTCCATCTGAAGAAAGGTTCTATTGGTGGTCAAGAGGAGAATGCCTAAACTGGAAGTAGTTTTTCATATTTTTAAAGGTACAGGTTTAGGTGGGCAGAAATTCAGAAATAAAGAACCGGATTCTTTTCACCAGTTCCAGGGAGTTACACCAGGATTTGCCCTGTGCCACATGGAAGGGCTGAGATTGACTGATTGGTTGCCAAATGGAACCATCTGACACACAAACCAGCTCTTTAATTACAGCAACTAACCACACTTAACTTCAAGCACATTAGGTGACATGACGTCTAATAAAAAATGATTACTGTCTCTCTTACAATGATTACAGTATATCATTTTGGTGTGGACAAAGGAGCAGAAATACACATTCTAGAAACAATTCTTTACCACATTGTCTTTCCTTTTGTTTTCACTGTCCCCGGAGTTAACAGCTGTAATTTTGCTTGTTTCAGATTGTTAAAGATATATCAAGTCAGTACAACATTTTTCTTCAAATAAAAGTTTTTTTCAAATGCCAGAATCAGAAGGAAAAGTAGCAAGCCCAAAATTACTTAGTCTGAGTAGAATTTTACTTCGATATAATTTACTACTTTGTAAAAGCTGTTTAGTTATGTATGTCCAAAGCTGCTTTCAGAGGGCACTGTGGAGATGGTGAATATTTAAGTCTGCACCCTCACAGTTTATTAACCACTCACCTCAACTGCAGCTCTCACCAGGACTCTTTAGAGACTCTTAAAAAGTGAGCTCTGCAGCATTAGCACAGCCCCTGCATTAGCACACACAGGCTGCAGCCAGGAGGACTTCACCTTCCTACCACTATAACCCTGTGAAAAGTTGGAATTTCAACATCATCTCAGGCCAGGGGTGAGCAGGAAGGTGTTAAAGCAACAGTTAAATACAAACAGAATCAGAAATGTTCAGCCAAGGATTATTTGATATGATGCTAAATAATTAAAAGAAATATTGAAAAGACCATGACTAGGGAAAGAGGGTTTAAGTAGGTTCTGACATTGACTTGTCTCTTCAGGCTGGTAATTCCAACAGAAAAAAATCTGATTTTTTTTTCTTCTTTTTCTGTTGCTCCTAACAAACCTTTACCAGCTGGGCTGTAATATAAAAGCAGATGTGCTTCCCAGATATATTCCCTAACCTACAGTTTCTAGTGACTTGTACCTCAGGTTCCCATTGTACCCTACTCACAGAGCTTGACACAAGGTACTCTTAGGAAAGCCCCTGCTATGAGAGCAGGAGAAAGCCCCACAGTGAAGATGGAGCTAAACAAAAGCACAGGAAATAGGTCACGTGGAATAAATAGAGCCTGGAGCAGGTGACACTCACTACAAAAGGTATGCGTGACTAACAGATCCATCCTGCTTAGCTAAAGATTGGAGCAAAATCACAGATTCATGGAAGGTCTGAGCTCGTGAAAGGGGCCTCTGCAGATCATCCAGTCCAAGCCTTCTGCCCAAGCAGGGATCACTGACAACAGGCTGTGCAGGACCAGTCAAGTTTTGAAAATCTCTGTAGTTGGAGACTCCATAACCTCTGGTAGCCTGTTCTGGTGCTGCATTATCCTTGCAATAAGCCCCATTTTCCTGTGTTTAAATGGCATTTCAGTTTGTGCCCAGTGCCTCTTGTCCCATTATTGGACCCCAGTGAGGAGAGGCTGCCTCCACATTCCTTGCACTCTCCCATCAGGCATTTACACTTGGGTAAGAGCTTTCTCCCCCTGAAGCTGTCCCAGCTTTCTCATTCCTGCTGAAGCTTATTCAAATTCATGGACTGTCCTCCTTTTGCAGCATCTGAATCTTCCTCTCCTGTTTCCTCTCCTTAGGCTGTACATTTCCTGACCTGCCACTGTTTCCTCATAAGATAACTTTTAAGCATGGTGCTTGTTGACAAGAATGCAGTAAAATCTCATTCCCCACAAAGTCCCAATTACATAAATTGCTCCATTTTCTATGATGCGCTTTTACATTCCTGAATGGCCGAGGATTTTTTACTCACTTTCTGTGAATTATCCATCTGCCATGGCTTCACCAAATGAGAAACAAAATAACAGGGCCACTACCACACGGGCATAGAACTCAGGCAGCAACCTGTCACAGATCAGATTGAAAAAAACAGCAAACCCACTTAACTGAAACACAAAAAGGTAAAATTTTCCAACAGAAAAATCTTGAGAAAAACAAGAGGCACACAGGCAAAATGATGTTGTGTCTGATAAGATGCATTGTTGTTACTAGAAAAGCATTAACTGCATAGTGACATACATCTCTCTCTGAGAATGCTGAGCCTTTGTAGCAGCCCTGTACAGCTTTTAACCTCAGGGCTCGACAGGTAAACAGGAGCCTTGGAGCTCTGGGAACACGACTTTCATCTGTCTTTAGCAAAGTGTGGACTTGTGACAGCCCAGCATCCCTGACTATCCCCACTACAGGTCATAGAAGTAATTGCTCTTCAGGGCACTACTGGGAGCAGGGGCTACATTTCCAGGACACAAGACAGGATCTCTTCAATGAATCCCTCGAATGTAATTGTTTTCTGAGGTTAGAATTACCCAGCTCACTGCAGCTCTCAGCAGGTACTGCATGTATCCCCATGCAAAAGTTTCTGCTCAGACCCGAGTCTCAGCAGCTCCCAATGATCAATAGCTTTGGAGATGAAGAAAAGTGAACTCAGCAGACACCCAGGAGAAGAGAAGCCAAAGTTGCATCCAGCACACTCAGGGGAACAGACAGTTCAGTGAATACTAACAGAAGAGAACTAGTTAGTAACTCCCAACAAAGGTTCAACTTCTTAAACATTCAGATAAAATCAGTGATCTGACTGCCACCAGGGATTAGCCAAAGAATACAGATTTATGCTAATTGCTCTGCACTCTTTCCTTCAATAACTGGCCTGGAAAAATGCACATAATTGTGTCGTGATGGGTTCCTGCAGTCAGCATTTCCAAATTCTCTGAAAGCTCCTTTCAGCTTCAAATTTTGTAGAAGGATGAAAGGGTAATATGGGAAACTTCAGCCAGCATAAATAAATACTCCACCTTTGTTCATTGAAGAATAATCATCCTTGCCCTTTCCATTCACTTGGAAAACACTTGAGTTAAACCCTTGCTTCAGTTAGAGCTCAGGCAAGTATTGTACACTGACTGTTCCATCCTATTGTGAAAGACATTGGAAGGAGCACTGTGGTTGTAGGACAAAGCAGATACAGGCCTAGTTACAGGAAATGAAAAGATCCAGTGGAGGCAGTGCAGTATGGGATATATTGGCAGGGAACCTGGGGAGGAAGAGCCAAAAAAACGTTGAAAACTTCTAAAGCCTAATCACAAGGAAAAATTGTTTCCAAGTCACAAACCAAAGGCTTCCATTCAGCTGTGAGGTAGGCTGTGTCACACCTGACTGTGTGCAGACCCCTGCACCTGTAATACTTAATCCAGGGCAGACTGAGGAAATAAATTAACCAAATTAATAACAAACTATCTAAAAACCCAAAGGAACAAAGTCCCCTTTTATTCTTCTGGGTTCCTTTTCAGCTAGGTCAGGTCCCCAGCCAAGTACAGCTGAGAGGAGGGGGAAGGACAGGCTGCCCTGCTGTGGATACTCAGGCTCTGCTACTTCAGGAACATCTGTGGAATCACTGCCTGAGGATGCTCAGCACTGGAGCTACTCCCGATTGCACCACCACAATTTCAAACACTGAGAGATCTTTCTCAGGGCTGAGTTCTGCTTCAGCTCTGTGTAGGCTTGGGAGCCTGAAACTTGGGCTAGAGAAGTGTGGGCTCCCAGGAGCTGGGCTGCCAGTGGCTACATTCACACTGAATGCAGAACAGGGATGTGCACAGGTTATCAGATAGCATCCAGCAGGCTACATCACTTGAACTGGGGCTGCAGTAGCTTGAGGCTTACTCTGTACTGATGGCTTGGTGGGGTGTCTGAGAGCCGTGACTCAACAGGACTTGGGATGTGGGTGGATTCAAGGCAGCAAAACCTGTCCAGAACATTAATCACTGACTAATCAACAGACATAAAAGAACCATGCAAAATTAACAGCCCCGTAGAAAATAATTACATCAAATCTCATTAAAGGATCCCTTCATTTGTCACTGAAATGCAACTACTTCCACAGTAGAAATAAAGAGCTTCTACATAGCAGCAACCAGTACCAGGCTGAGAGGAAAAGCTGCATCTAACTCTAAAGTTTCTTGAAAAAGTTGAGGGTCAGGTCTGAACAAATAGTAATTGCTCAGAACAGAGTTGAGCCAGCACATACCTTAAGAAAAGCAGCAGTAGCTGTCCCTGATCATAAGCAGTTGGATCATTTAACTTTATACTTATGTAAGTATCAGAACTGTCAAGTGTAAGTTTATGTATCCTAGAAGGGAAACCAGGTTGCACTCAGCCATGTGTGACAAGATGATTTAAATGGCTGACCTTTTAAACACTGCTTGTTTTTAGAGATACACATCTTTACATCATTAAACTAGGTTTTTGGATAATTTGTTTAATGCATGAATGTTATGAACCAAATGATGCAAATCAGAAAGCACGGCTCTGCTAAACTTACGAACTTTAGTTTTCCATGTCACTACATAAACAAACATGATATACCTAGGGACTGACTGTGAAATCATTGTCTGCTCTGTTTGAATGTAGTTTGAACCAGATAAGCCTAAAAATACAAATCAGGAAAATAAAAGGTTGTGTTTTACCTTTCAACAAACTTTAGGTTGACTTTGAAAATAGAACATTACTTCCCTTTTCTTCTTCCCTCTCCCCTCTTCCTCTTTAATATTTTTGGGATTTCACAATGTGATTATCAAGGACTAACTGAGAATATGTGACTAGGTAGTAAAAAAGTAACAGGACTGAAAACAAGAAACAAAACCTAAAAACTAAACTAAACTGGAACAGCAATAAATCTCAGCAATCTCACAGTACATTACCATAAGTTAAAAATAGAAAAGCAGAGAAGGATGTTACATTGTTAAAAAGTAGCTG
>VZUA01039889.1:14756-29479 GCA_013401035.1 Horornis vulcanius
GGCTGTATTGTGAAGCAGTTAATAACTTCTGAGTTTCCGTGTGGATTTCCACCTCTATAGCAATAGCTGCCCGCCTCAACCACAATAACCACTGCTGTATGTTAGTCACTTCTCCCACATCTCTGTATATCCAATGCAAATAATTTCCCTGTATCTCCCCCAAGAGGAGCATATGTAGGTGTGCCACCTCTTCTCCAAGAACACTGAGAGAAAAATTGGACAAAATTAACCTCCCATCCTTCAGTGTGCAAACTCCATCCCTTCTTTTTTTATTATCTCTGGTTTTGTAGTCACCCAGGGACATAGCACAACCTGACATTCTTTCTCCATACCCATTACAATTCTTTATTTTTTCCATAGATCCATAGAATGGTTTGGGATGGAAAGGACTTTAAAGATAATCTAGCTCCATGGGCAGGGACACCTTCCACTAATTGCTCAGAGCCTCATCCAACCTGGCCTTGAACACTTCCAGGGATGGGGCATCCACAACTTCTCTGGATAACCCACTCCAGTTCCTCACCGCCTTCACAGTAAAGGATGTCTCCCTAGCATCTAATCCAAACATACGATTTGTAAAAGAACTGTAGGCCACGTGGGAATCCTGAGTCCTTCCCTAGATCCGCAGCGGTGGGCAGCTAAAGTTGCCGAAGCCCTTTCTTTTCTCCTGCCTGCGCTCCCTCGCTGCGCTCCTGCGAGCCCCTGCGCGGGCTCTGCGCTGCCGGCTCCCGGCGCCGCCGGCCGTGCGGCGGGAAGGGGCGGCGGTGGCCGTGCATGCTCCGGCCGGGCCGGACATCGGCCTGAGGGAGCTGGCCTGGCCTACAGTTTGGAATCGTCTCTGGCTGTTTGTTGGAGCAGCAGCAGCTGAATTTGTCCCTAGGTTTTTACCAGGAAACTTGTGAGTCCCCAAAGCCTGGACAAGTGCTGGTTCACATAGTTTTAAAAACTGACCTAAGAAGTTACCAAGGATTTTATTTTTTTTTCCCCCCAGTCTGGCATTCTTTTGAGGTAGCCCAGTTAAAGTGTAAGTAGTGATGACTGATGGTCAAATGGCTGAAAGGAGCTAGGAGACACCCTGAAACATGACCAGGGGACATCCCAGAAGAAAACCAGCAAATTTCACCATCTGCATCTGATTTTTTTTTTTTTAAGATATCCATAGGGATTCAGAAAGAAAGAAAGAAAAAAAACCCAAAAAACCCCCCCACCAATACCCCCCCCCCCGCCCCGAATAAATACACCCCACCAGAAGTAAAAATGCCTAACAGTCCTCAATTCAAGTGTTGCCTTTTGGACTAACAAGATAAAAGGTCTAGAATCAAAGGTTCTGGACTAGGAAAGAAAAAAACAAAAAAAACCCAAAACAAACAAAAAACAAAACAAACAAAAAAAACCAACAACAACAACAACAAAAAAAACCTACTGGAAATAGTTGCAGGGAAAGGAATGGCGGGCAAACAGGAAACCTTTGGCTTGATTCAAATTTCCTATTCAAACAGTTGGAATTAGGTCTTCAAGGAGCAAAAATAAACCCCAGAAGGAAATCAAAGTTCCCATGCCCTGGTGGAAATCAGCAACCAAGATAAGTTAAGCCAAAACTTTTTAAAATAATGCACAATTCTATATACCTCAATTCTTTTTATAGCCAGGAGAGGGGAGGATTGCCCAGCTAAAGCAATATAAACATCAGTTGTGTGGAGAAAAAAAAAAGTACTGGTTGAAATTAATCTGACTGTCCAAATGGAGTGCTAGAAAACATAAGAGCAAAGGGTACTTCTGGGCACTACATATGGGCACAGGGCTAATGGCAGCTTATAGTTTATTTTCAGACTATAAAGCTAATTTACCAGATCACCTATAAGCCCTTAACATATCAAGTGGTGACACCTATCTTAATCAGCTCTCTAGAGGCAAATGCTAGAAGGAGTGGGGAAAGAAGAAATTCTACCTGTCCTGTTAGAGGACTTGCAAAGATTTTTGTTTAGTATGCATACATAGATCTATTAATCCAACCAACTACCAGAGGAGCAGTCTCTGGATTGACCATTTCATCAATATAAGTGAATGCAAGTGCTAGGTGCCTACAAAGGCGTGATTTTCCACACCCCCCCCCCCACCCATCATGATTTATGCCCTTCATTAGAGTAAAATAACTCTTGAGAAGGTGATTGTTATCATCCTCATCTACTCTACTCTGCATTTAATAGGGATATGGAGATTAAGAGCTGGAGTTTTTTTGGTGGTATTTTCTAACAATTAGAGATCATTAACAGGGACAGTTGGCAACCATGTAAAGATTCAAAAGTGGAAATTCTGTTGAAAACTGGTATTGAAAACAATCTAGATGAAATAACAATCATTATAAATAAAATGCTGGCTAGTACAGATGGTGATATCTCCTTTCCCAATTTGGGATACCGAAGATCAGAAGAAAAGCTGTAATTTTACACCTAATTTATTGAATGCAGGCAGTGAGTGGAAACATGTATCACTTTAGATTCTGAAGAGCAGTTACTAACATTCTGATTATAAACCTGATAGCCAGCTTTTGTTGTACTGAGTAGCTGCATAGTAATAGAGTATTTCTGAGAAGAAGAAGATTGTAAGGGGAGAAACCAGAAGTATATATATAATGTGAGTCATTAAAATACAGGTATGGATGAAACCTTGAAGGAGAAGCAGGGATGAAGGAGCTTTTATCATGTGTGCAATATAGTTCACTATATCTTAATGAGTTGGAAATACCTTCTCATTAGGAGTCTCTTCCATTTCAAGGATGTAGCATGTCTTGGACTGGTCATCACAGGTCTGATTGTTGGGGGTGATGTCCTCCAAAGGGGACAGAACAGCAACCTATTAGCAAGATTAGCCAGAAAGAAGTGGTAGCCCTGGGGTGTTTGGACCAGCAAACCAAACTATTTCACTTTTTATCGCCAAAAAATGATACACTGAATTCTTTATTAAATCTAATTCTTCACCCTCAGTTTGAAAGTGCAATATTAGGAGGTAGGTCACAAGAACTCTGAAAAGACTATTTTGCATGCAGGTCAAGATCAGCACCAATTTAAAGCAGCAGTCATGGAGTGCAGTTATGAGCTATGTTTGAAGGCTATTGGATGACGTTCATTCCTCAGATCATGTTTTTTCTAGTCAAAATACTCTGATATATGCTGCAAAAGGTGTAAAGTTGTACTAATCAAAATAAACACGAAGAGATATGACCTATTTCTAAAATATTCATTTTACTCCTGCAGGTGACATAACAGGAGAGATTGGCACAAAAATATTTCCTTTGATAGAAAGGAAATAATCTGTACAAAATTCTCCCTCCCTAGAGGCTGGCAGACATGCAGGGTTTCTTTTATGCATTTGTCAATATTGCAAAACTATTTCATAAGTTGGGGAAGAAAAATAAAACATCTCAGTCGTTGAGTGTTTGAGTACCTTTGGTTAAAAGAAAAGTTGTTGCAACTTCCACTGTATCAGAATATTCACATTTCAAAAGCTCTTTCCTATCAGATGTGGGTGCTAGTGCTTAAATTAGAACTCAAACATTGTGAGTTGGAGGTGACTTTGCATAGCAAAAGTCTAAATTCTCTGGCACTGCTGGCCAGGAATTAGTAATGATTACACCAGTTTTAAATAACTTCCACACGTATGAAAGTTCTCATCATGAAAGGCCCTCTACCACCTCTGTTCTTTGAGCATGGCTGACAGGAAAGGAAACTGAGCATGCTAAGGAAACAAAGCTTAGGTGATGACTGTTTGATCGGATTAGGTGGTTTGGTTGGTGAGTTTGGGGTTTGTTGGGTTTGGGGGTTTTTTTTCAGTTGTACTCTCCCTGCTATTTTTGAGGCCATTGGCTGATTTTGATCTTATATTACATGAGAGCATGAGTATTAAAAATACCAAGTTTCTGCATGTTTTGTGAAACAGCATTTGGAACAAATAAAACCTAGTCACATACCAGAAAGGGATATGTGTTCACTTAGCTTTTGTCCAAGGGACAGCAGCTTGCCAACCTGTACACATGTAGTTAAGACTTAACTGCAGTCCAGCCTCTTGCCTATCACAAACAGGTAGGGGAGGACTAAACAAAGGAAGGCCTATGGTTGTGAAGGGAGGTGGCTCATGGCTTTCAGTGACTAGAATACAAATTTGGAAGAAATCTGGCTTCATGATTTCTGTAGTTCTTGGAAAAATTTATTCAAACTTGTGATCTTTGGTGATTGGCAAAACTACAGTGTTCTGGCTTTGTATCACACAGAGGTATTAATTCTGATACACAGCTAAAGAAACAAAAGCAGAGTATAAGCTCATGAAAAGCTCCTTCCCTTAAACACAGAAGTATATATTCCAGATTTCATCTGTGAGACGCAGAACTGTGCAAATACAATGGGAAATCATGGGAATCATCATCTTCATAGGAAGAGGATTTTGTTGAAGGGTGTTGGGGGTTGGATTTGCATCCTTTTACCTGGTGGAATTTTTTCCCATTGAGTTGCTAGGGAACTAATTGCTGGGTGCTTATGGGTGCTTTGGAGCAAGGCTGGAAAGGACGGGGTGGGGGGCAGTTGTTCTCTCTTGCTCCTGGCTTCGGAGAGGGCAAGTCTGGTTGCTGTTGTTGCTGCTGCTGTTGTTGCTGCTGCTGCGGTTGCTGCTGCTGCTGAGAAAGGATTCTCGTTATCTCCACGGGCTCCGCTCCTGAGAAAGGCTACCATCATCGGCTCCTGAGCTCCAGAGCAGTTGAGTCCATCTTCTCCTGCCCTGTTGGGCCGACCCTGTCCTGCCGCCGCCGTTTCCTCGGCGCTGTTTTGCGGCGCTGTGTCTCCTCCCCTGCTGGGACATCCCGGCCGCTCCAGCCACCACCGCAGAGCTGCTCCCATCCACCGGCCCGGGATTGTTCCACCGTTCCAGCTGCTGCTCCCGAGCGAGATCAGACTGCCCCGAGCTTTGTGAGAACAAAGCCCCTCGAGGTCTTGCCTGGTTCTGTTTAGTATTATTACTGTAATTGTTGTTGTTTGTTTGCACTGTTATAAATACTAGTAAAGAACTGTTATCCCTATCCCCATAACTCTGCCTGAAAGCTCTATTAATTTTCCTAAATTATAATAATTTGGAGGGAGAGGATTTGAATTCTGTATTTCCTAAGGAGAACCTAACCCCTCCTTAGCAGACACCTGTCTTTCAAACTAAGACAAAGGGATAGCTAGCTGTTCCATTATTATACTTGAAATATATTAGAGGATCCTGATGTTTGACTGCTTAGGTGAAAGTAGCAAACATCTCTAGTATCAGTGTGTTACACTAGAGTATTAAATTGTACAGAACTGTGGTTTTGACTTCTTAGACTTAAATATCTAGTTTTGGGGGCCTTTTTCATAAAGTAAATAGTTGCCAATTAAGTAAAGATTTGTTACTCACGATGAACAGGAATAGTGCTGCACAGGCAAAGGCATTTACTTAGAGGTTCACAGCACATCACTCCAACAGCCACAACAAAATTTAGAGAACCTTTCTCAAAAGCAAGACATCCCTCATAGGAAGGACACTGTGAAGCTAAATATGAAAAGATCAGAAGCAGTGACACTTTTAAAAAATTCTTTTAAATTTCCTCTTTTCTCTTGAAGGAACATTTGGGCAAATAGCTCTTCAGTGCATGCACCCCAAAGGGGTCAGGTTTAAGATCTATACTAGCTGCCTGAAAGATGGGAAATACTTAATGAAAATCTGAGAAATATTAACTCACTTTTAATCATGTACTCTTATGCGGTGTAAATATTAGAAAGGCAAGAATTCCAGAAACTTAGATATCTGTAGGTGTACCCAAGAATTCAAAACATAATTATCCATTTGGAATGCTGAACTATTGAATTAGGTCACAACTGAAGGGCATGCGCTCTCTAGAATATATTAAAAAATACTTATATGTTTTCTGAAGTATCTGGCAACAATCTTAGGAAATCATAAATTCTAGATAAACTGGGAGAAGTTTTTTGATGGCATGAATGTGATCCAATTGCCCCCTATTACTTTGAGTGTCCTATGGGGCCTTGTAGAGATCACAGAATCACAGAATCTGCTGCGTTGGAAGGGACCCATCGAGGGATCATCGAGTCCAGCTCCTGGCCCTGCTCATGACCTGCTCATGTGTCAAGAGACACACCACGTGCCTGAGAGTATTATCCAAATGCTCTGTCAGGCTTCATGACAGTTAATAGAAGGAGGGAATAAAGTTCTGCAGCATTTAATTGTCTACAGTACTCCTCTAAAAGTTCAGTTAAACTTAGTTATGACAGTCCCCGTGTATCTGGACAGAAATATTTTAAGAGTTCTTTCTTTAAAGTGGAAATGCAAAGAATTGGGCACAATAATAGCAGCCTGGAATGCAGCAGAACGTAACCTCTGCCTAACTAATCCTGCTCTTTTCTAACATTGTCTTTCATGCATATTCAATGGAACCGAAGTCACATGCTTCAAAGTCAAGCCTTTGCAAGATCATAACTTTTCCTGTGCACAGAACATGCCCTTCCTGCCTGGTGTGCCTGCACAAGGAGGTTATCTATGGAAGCCATTATTATCTTGGTTAGCACCACTCCCTCCTGTCATTTAATATTTTAGTGTTGTCTTACTCCATTATTTTTAATCTTGTCTTGAGTTAAAGATCTAAAAATTAACAGAAAAGCAAGCAAATTCTCCAAAGAAAAGATATTTCAAAGTTTTTCAATATGCAGAATTGTGTTTAGAATTAATGAAATTTAAAAAACAAAGCACATAAATCGATGTATCATTGTCAGATCTGAGAGAGCTAAAATGTACTGTGTTATGATAAACTAAATAATTGTAATACTAGCTATTACCTAACATTGTTAATCTTCAGATCTCATTTACAGAGATGGTAGAATGTTAAATGCTTTGGGGCAGACCACATAAGCAGGCAGACAACACTGAGTTCCTACTGATGCCCTGCTGACTGTGTTCCCACTGCCCTTGTGCTTCTAACATTAACTGTTATCTGTCATTCTTTTAAACACTTGGGTTATGTTATTTATGTGACAGGTCTGTAAGTGTTAACAATTCTTAGAATTTTAAAACAAGTCTCAAATAATGAAATATTTCCAATATTAAAACCTCCAGCTGTTCCAATCAGACTCTTAACTCACAGAAGTGGGTGGATATGTATCCTCAATCCAAAACAGAGCACCAGTGACTGTTTAAAAATGTCCAGGCAAAGAGATATTGGAAAGAGTCTTAAATGATACTACTGCAGCTATCTTTTGGAAAGTCCAAGAATTCTCTATCTCATGAATGCAAACAAACTTTTAGGAGAAACTTGGGACTTCTTCAATGTTAGTAATTCAGTCCTCAGCAAGAGTTGATACAGCACCCCATCCATTTCCCTGGCTGTTGTTGTGGGCCTCGCTGTGAGGTTGTGCATGGGACTGAGACAAACGTGTTCTCTTGAGCTCATTTGGCTTTGCTGTAGGAGCAGAAGGGACACGACCATCCTAACAGAGCACAGAAGAAATGAGGATGCCTCAGACCCTCGTGCCAGACCCAGACGTGCCTGATGGTTCAGTCTCGATGCCAGCACTGCAGGTGAAGGCGTAGGCAGCGAAATCAGGGAGAAGTAACTTTGGGCAGGAGCTCGGCGTGAGGAGTTGCAGCACTTTGAGGACCAGTGTGGAAAGAGGAACTGTGAGACACATCGTTGCTGGTTGCACAACTGGGCTTGAGTAAAGGTTTGGATACGCTGCCGTGGTGAATACGGTCCCCACCTGGATTTTATTTCCTCATTGCTCACAGGATTGTCCCCTTACACTGCAGTGTCTCTATACAGCCAGAGCAGCTGTGTAATGGGATAACTTTACATTTTACTTACAAACGGCAGAAGCACAGTTTCCTACACCAGTTACTGTTGCCGAGCTGCGCAAAGGATCCTGCAGCGAGCCCCTAAATGTCGGGCTCCGGCGCCCGCTCTCCATCTTCGGCCAGGGCTCCGGGGGAGCGCGGGCGGCGCGGCCCCGCCCGCCGCGCCTCGGAGGTGCGCGGGGCAGCGCCGCCGTGACGTCACGACGCGGTTGCCATGGGGACGCTGGGGTCGTACCTGACGGCTGTCGTGAAGCAGCGGGAGGAAAGCGAGGGAGGAAGAAGGGGGAGTCCAGGCCCAGCCCGGCCCCCCGGCCCGCGGGGAGTTGGCTCCGCGCCGCGCCCCTCCGCCCTCGCCGCATCGCAGTCGGAGTCAGGAGGAGGAGGAGGAGGAGGAGGAGGAGGCGGCGCTGCCGCCTCTGGCTATGTAGGGGCCCCAGAGCGGGCGGATCCGGAGGCCGCTGTCCGCCTCTGGAGCTCGGCGCCGGGGCCGGGCCCGAGGCCGGGCCCGGCGGGATGTTTTCCAAGAAGCCGCACGGGGACGTGCGGAAATCCACGCAGAAGGTGCTGGACACCCGCAAAGACCCACTCACCCGACTCAAGCACCTCCGCGTCCTTATCGGTGAGGCGGCCGGGAAGGGGGGCAGGGAGTTGGTCAGCGGGGGCCGCGGGTCCCGGCGTGGGAAAGGCCGGGAATTTGGAGGGACCGGCTGGGCCCTGGGGCGGGAGGCGGCCACCCGGCTCAGCCCCGGCGAGAGAACCCATCCGGCGAGCGGAGGAAGACCCCCGGCCGGCATGGCGGGGCGAGGCTGCAGTAGTGTGCCGGGGGCTGCGGGACCCCGCGGGCGCGGCGGGGGATGCTTCGCTCGGCGCTTTTGTACTGAGACGCGGACGTTTCCGTCTGAAGATGGAATTGCTTTGGTAACTGTGGAGGGAGGCGAAAAAGTCATGTTCTTCCCGTGTGAATTATTCTCTAGAATACACAAACTGCTAGTTGGTGCGCATGAATAAAAGTGGCTGGTGAGCGCAAATGGTGCCTGTAACTCCTGAATCCATTTCCCTTACCTTCTTAGAGTAACAATTTATGTTTGTGTACGTTTTCAAGGTAAGAGTTACATTAGTAAATGCTCACTAGTGTAGATGTGAATGAGCTTCTATACAGCCAGATTTAAAACACTTTTGGTCAGCCAGTTGGTAAAGGAGGACACACAAGCCCTTAAGGGCTGCCGCAGTTCCATGTGAACTGCCATTTAACCTGACCAGTGAATTAGAAATTGTGATTATACGGCATAATTGCCTAATGAAAAAAAAACAGGGGAAACAAAAACAAACCTAGAGTTAACCATTCCAAGATACCTGTTAGTTGCATGTGTTTGTAAAAATCTAAGTCATTGTCATCAAGCTCTCCTTGAGAAAAGAAGCTTGCTCTGGAGTGTCTTTTGGGCACTTCAGTCCTGAGAATGTGTGTTGCTACTGACAGTTTATCAACGAGTGAGAAGGGCTGGGGTCAAGGGCAACTGCATTCCGTGTTTAGCACAGAATGGTGAATGGATTATTTTGGGTTCTGCCCACAGTCTGGTGGTATTTATGTATCTTGTCCTCCAAAGCTGGATTCTTTCCTTTCAAAGGAAAACGGCTATTGCTCCCTTTTTTCGTATTGATGTTTAAAGGAACAGGTGTTCCCATGTTGCACCATCTGCTGCTTCATGAGTTATTTTCTGCAACATAGTAATTATCTAGACTTGAAATGGAGAATAGTTGTGTAGCTATACAAGAGACTTCAGTAGTTAGATGCATCCCCTTGCCTCACTCAGAATGTACCACTCTTCCTAACTGTCTGTACTGAACCAGCTGTGGTTTGCTCTATGTTAGATTTTAGCTACTTCTCAGTTGAAACTTTAAAGGAAGAAACATTCTAAAGAAACTAAGTACCTCTCTGAATTCAGATTTCCTGGCCAAAGTATGTTGACTATTTCTAGTTTTGCATTAGTCTGCAAAACACTCTGAATGATTTTGATGTGCTCTGTTCTAGATTTTGTATTTATGTTGCTTGCAATTTATTTATTTTTTTTCTTCAGCTTTCTTAATAATTGGATGACTTCTGAAAGTTGCAAGCCATAAGCTATGTCAAGCAGACATTCTTATCTAATCTAAGGTTTCTGTTTACTGGCTGTAGGACAGACTAAATTTGCTGGGGATGTTTTCATATGATGCCCTCCCGCTCTTGTGTATATTTCAGCTGTTGAAGCACAGCTCCCACACATCCTTTCTCCAAGTTTGTGAGAACACAGTGTGTGAGTGACTGTGTAATTAGGGAAGGATGTAACAGTACTCTTCAGCTTGTCTGTTTTGGATACATCCACAAGATTTTTGTTATTATGCAGTGTTCTCAGGTGCATGAGGTACAAAAGCAAGGTCTTATTTTAGGACAGAAGAGTAAGGTATTTCCAGATATATTCCCACTGAAGAGCACAAGAAGTATACAGCAGATTATTTGAAGTCTGTCTTCTGATGTGATCATCTCCTTGCCTTAATCCTTTCTCTGCTGCCTCAACTCCTTCCAAAACATAAACTCTATGCCCTTTCTTCTGCAGTTGTTTCTTTGACTAATCTTCAGAACCAGATTAAAAAACACCTAAGGTGCCCATGTAAGGCAGACTGCTTCCCGAGGTGGCTTCTCATACAGGCACCATCCCACAACTTGAGCAGTGAAGTACTGCCCATCATTTTGTCCTCAGTAACAATTCCCCCAGAATAATAATTACCATATTTCCCATGTGTTCAGGGGAGCCACGTTAGCTATTACCAACAAACTATCTGAGGGGATAGGGCAGGAGATCTCAGGTCAGCTCTAGCTCTGTTCAGCCTCCTACTGAAGGAAAAATAACTTATTTTGTTTATTGCTCTTAGCCTCTGCACAGTGGAGACTTAAAGAGTCCAGAAGAGAATTTTCTGCACTTTCACATCCAGGAGAAGGAGGGAATTTTCTCTTGTTCTTTGATTTAAAATACTTTTAGTATGCCTGCAAGGCGTATTGGACCAGAGTTTTTTGTTTGAGTTGTTTGGGGGTTTTTTGGTGTTGTTTTTTTTTTTTGGTTTTTGTTGTTGTTGTTGTTGTTGTTGTTTTGGGGTTTTTTTTGCTGTACATTTTAGTCTTTGGTTCAGCAACAATAAACAGATACGGCCTTGGCTTCATGGTTAAGACTTGAGGGGAGGAAACAGTGTATTAGTTTATTTTCCTGCTATTTCACCAAGGCATCCAAAGCAGCAGTTTTCCAGTAAGCCAGTAATGGAATGGTCATGAATGGAGGTGAGTTCTTGTGAATTATAGACTGTTGGCTGTCTATTAGCCAAAGAGAAATCTAAAAAATTTAATTATGGTAAGAGACTGAGAGTTGCATCCTACAAGGCAGTGGTCTAAGTCAAGCACCATATAGTCTAAAAATATTTAAATTATTATGATGCCACTTTTAGTAAGGATCAGAAGAGACTGAGCAATATCAAAGCACCTAATATGAAGCTAAGTAGATGGATAGCACAAAGCCCTGTGACTTTTATTTTTAGCAAATTAAGAGTAGTGTACATTAGATGGAATGTTTAAAATGTCTTTTACAAGATAGCTTAGAACGCAGTGATTGGTATTCTTTTAGGAAAGTATCCTGTCATTGGTGACATCTCAGGTTAAATTTAGTAAAAAATGCAAATTAGTCTTCATAAGGGTATATAGAAAATTTTGTGTCTTTTGTAAAGCAGTGATGTACCATTATAGCAAATACCATTGCAGCTTTAGGAGTCTTGTTGCTATAGTCAATGTATAGAAGATGTAGGTACAGGAATGATTTAGATGGGAGTAAAACTTTAACGTGAAAACACATTAAAATGTGGGATGTTTTTAATGTGGTTTTAAATTTTTTTATATTAATTAATTTAATTAAAACATTAAAATGAAAGCTTTAAAATTCTTTTGTGTAGGGACAGAAGGTGAAAAATATGTAAACATATATGAAAAAGACTAGGAAATAACATCTATTATGGCTTTCCAAATTTGAAGTTACAATAAATGTTTTTTTGTCTTGGTAAGCTCTTGAATGCTAGGCTAGTGATCAGTTATAGGCATACTGGGGGAAAATTAATTTCTTGTGGTTTGGGGTGGGGTTTTGGGGGGTTTTTTTGGATTTTTTTTTTTTTCCTGAAACTCTTTAGTAGATAGCTGCTGTTTGCCATTTCAGTCCAGTGTCCTGACTCTGGTTGTCTGATCTGCTTCAGTTTGGCTCCATTCAGCCTTTTTTGTAGTTTAAGAACCAGAGAAAATTCTGTGAAATTCAGGTAACTAATTCAGAATTGATTGAATTATTTGTTAAAGTAAGTACAATGTATGACACATCTATGCATGCCACAGGTATAAGGGTTTTTTTAGTAGAAGTTAAAGCCTTTAGGAGACCTCTAAATAGTAAGAAATATTATTCTTGCTAAGAAAAATTGGAAAGATTGAAGTGTTGTATCTTGGGACTTTGCAGTATTGGGAGCAAAGGTAATCTGCTTTTCGTAATTATGTTGCTGCAGTATATTTCTTGTAACAACTGTAACTATCTGGTTTCATAGATTTTTTTTTTTTTCTTTTGAGATGTATTCCTTTATTCCCATGGGGAAGTGTTTAACCCATCCTGCTCCATTTGTTTTTTTTTTTCTTCTCAGTTCTGGGAAGTGCCTGAGAGTCTCATACAGTTCCCTGGTGCTGATTTGGTCAATGTATGATTTTTTTAGCAAACTGCTCTGCTGTCTTGCCTTCCTGTGTGCTGGAAATGCTGTGACAGTTGTGTTTACTGTGTGTGACTGCAGTAGTTGGAGCATCTGAACCTTGAGCAGGAATGTTGAATGGGATTCCCTTGGGTTCTGTGTGGCAGCAGCAGGGCCTTGCTGGAAGGAAGGCTGCCAGCTGCAGTGGTGCAGGTGTGATCACTGAGGCTTCTCTAGCTGATGGAAGGGAGGCATATCGTGTATCTTACAGAGTTAGGTATTGCCTGTACAATGATTTTCCGGAAAAAATCCCTCTCTCTGTCTCTCTCTCTCTCTATATATATATATTAACAGTCCCCAGTCAATTAGCAGCTAATTGCAATTTTTAGGATCATTGGAGTGGAAATAATATGGCATTATTATTATATATATGCACTGTTTCATCAGACTTCAACATCAAACTTAAATTCTATGATTTTAAAATGGTTATTTATAAAAGTTTGTGCTAGTAATCTTTCAAGTATCGGATCTTGGTTTGTATGTACTTTTGCTAAATTTGAAGTTTCAGTCAGAATTTGGAAATATATGTAATTTTTTTAAAAGCTAAAGTCTCTAAATGTGTAATGATTTCTTTGAAATCCTACTGTGTGCAAGTAAATCAAATGAATCTACTTGGTTTAAAATTTTCTTATATGGCTGAATTCTTAAGATACTTGTTTTCTTGTTGGATTGGGTTTTTTCCCCCTCTTTTTCACTTCTTTTGTAGAGTGGCAGTTACAGGCCCATAATCTGTTAATCCCAAGTAAAGAAAACAGGAAATTTATTGTTTCTCATTAATTATTTTATTTGCATATGATTTTTACAACTATACTGCTTTTATCTCTGGAACTATGGAGAGAATACTTGTAAAATGCAAGAAAACAGAGTATGTAAATTGTAGGGTGTTTATGTTATTTCGTTTTGTTATTCTTGGTGGTTGGTTAGTGCTGGACATCTCATGTAAATAGTCTTCGAAAGGGAAAAGTCAAATTACATGGGACAATGAAATGGACTGCATTGGACATCCATTCTGAGATATTGTTTAATATTAAACAATATACTTAAAAGAGAGATTGCATTTGTTTAAAGGGATTTTAATTTAAGAAATCTATTTCACTGGCAGTTAGCCCTAATGCTTCAGATGGATGGCATTCATTGGTATTGCACATTATCAACATTAGTCATAAATGAAAAATATTTTAGCATTGTTAAAGTGACAGCAAATGAGAAGCTACAACAAAATTAGCTGCCTGGAGTTTTGGTAGATGTGCAAAGATTTGTTATTTTTGTCAAGAGTTGTAGAGTTTTTTTTTCTTTCCTGGTTAGCTTAACTGCAGAGGACATGTCACTGCTCATATAACTCAGGGATCTGGATGTGGATTGCATGCGGTGTAAGAAATTTGGCTTCTCTCTTGACTTAACCCTGGACAAGTTATGTTTTGGTCAGGAGCAGAGGGGGAAGATTTACTCTGCTTTACTGTTTTGGCTAATGTTACACTCGACTTGCAGAGTTCAGCAGTGGCCAGGGCTGCTGAATTGCAAGGTTGAGGGCTGGAGCCATATCAAAACCCCAGAGTAGACAAAAGGGGTGAGGCTCTGACCACTTGGTTGCTAAGGAAGGGTCTGCGCAAGTTTAGCTTTGACAGTTTGGAATGAGAATAAGTACATTACTATGGAAGTGTTTGAAGTTGCTTAAATAAAAGTTTGAGTTCTGGAACACGTGTGAATTGTTGTGGAAGTTTTTCCTAAGAGTTTACTAGTGTAACTCTCAGAATCTGCAAGCACCATTAGAGAATTAACTTGGAAAGCTGGCAGCTGCTTCTGCTCATTCCTGTCGGGCACTGGTGTTGTACCAGTCTCTATGCAGATGATGTTCATTGGTTCTGTTAACCTACTTACTAATTTGTGATTTTTTTTTTCATTTGTATCTAAAAGATTGTGATAAGGAGTTTAGACTTGTCTGATGCAAAATAGAAGTCCATTAGAAGATTTTTTCAAGTTACATTCCTTTCAGTACCTAAACCTTCAGGAATATTTTCTTTGACAAAATTACCTTTTAAAAAATGGTTTTACTAAAT
>VZUA01039898.1:7177-23653 GCA_013401035.1 Horornis vulcanius
GAAAATGCTCCCATCCATGTTTGAGAGCAACAGCACTTCCCCAGTGAGGAAGCTTTCTAGCCATGGAGGATAATTTTTGAGGAATAAAGCTTTAAGTTATTAATAAGAATGAAATCTCTTGACCTAGATTTTCTCCAGCTTAAAAAAAAAAAGCATACACACACACAACACAGCCTTCCTCTACAAACATGAACATATTACACTCATCATACAGTAGAGCACTTCAAAACAGATATTTCACTATGAAAACAGAAAAAGACTCTTAGTGCTCCTCCCTCACCCAGCTTTGTCTAAGAACATGAATACAGATGATGTTTGATTAAAACAGAAACATGAACCCCAAGTTGCACGTATTTACTTTTCAAAAGCATTTTACAATTTGATTTTCTTCTTGCCCGCTGTGATAATTGATGAAAACTACACAGGGATTAAAATGAGCACAGGTGCGCGTCTACACAGTTCAAAGAGATTTGATCTTGAATGAAAATAATAATATTGAAAAGCTTGAGTATTTTTAGGAGTGGATTTAACATAGCCTAACCAAATAAGCCTAGATTAAAAGTAGGATTTTACAGTCCTGATTTCATGTTACTGAAATTTAAAATGTGTATTTCATAACGTATCAGAAACTTTTACGAGCAGTACCTGATTTACTTGCATTTACAGCCCTCCACATCATACGTGTCAGAGCAGATCCAGAGAAAAAATAAAGGCACTATAGACAGTAAAGAGCACTAAAATACAATACAAGGGCATGTGTTACAAAAGACATTTGGCACTAAAGGGGCANATTAATCTTTTTTACTTTTGTCCATAGCTTACAAACAGAATGTTTATGAGAAGATTCTTATCTTGATTTACATAACTTCCAGATTGATGGAAAATTCATTACATTCCCTCATGAAAGTTATTCCATGATTAATTATCCTAATTTAACTACCTTTGCTTTCAGGTCTAGGGTNTTGCAACCCCCAGATGAGGGCTGGGAGCCAAAACGTAAAAAGTCTGGCATAAATATTTAAATAACTTGAGATACGTATTCTTCAACTATTAGCTAATTATTTTGTGCCAGCCGTAAATGGCATCTGGTTCGTTAGCACAGGCCAGTAGCTGCTAAGGAAGAGGAAGAGGAAAGCTACACAAGGTCAAGTGAGAGATTTCATGTTTTAGCATCTCCCAATGAACTACAACAAGAATTGGCAAGCTTCCATATTAATTTGTTTATTTTGCTGATGGGGATNAGAGCACTAAAATACAATACAAGGGCATGTGTTACAAAAGACATTTGGCACTAAATCAACCTTATTTTTAAATTTGTGAGAGGTAAAAGGAAAGTCTACGAGCTGAGAATATCTTTCTGCCAATATACAAATCAGCACAAAACCCATGCTTATTTTCTTTGCCAAATTTATCCTGCTACAGCTGAATCACAACTTCCTTGCACCCATGAGGTCAGGAACCATTTGAAAAGAAATGCAGGATACAGCTAATCTTTGTGTCAGCTCATCATACCTAATGCAAAAAAAAAGATTTTCCCCATTTTTCTGTCCCAGCTTCCTCCAGCAAAGCTAACTAGCATGTTGCTAATCCCAAATTTGTTGCACTACTTTGTTAAACAGATTTAAAAGACAAATGCACACAAATCACACAGGATAAAGAATTTATTCTGTGCTCAAGGCTTACTGCTGAGCTTCTATTAAGAATTGAAAAAAAACCCAAACCAACAGCGCTCAATTGTATTGAAAACAAATTTATTTGTCTCAAAGGAAGACTCTACTCTCATGTAGACATTTTCACACAACAGCTGCTTTCTTGCCTAAACTACCTAAAATACTGTTCCTACAATAACATGTATTCAATCTTCTTTCTGAAGCAGAATCCAATACATTTTTAGGCCTCTGAATAATAACAGCAGGAGATTATAAATATATGGATCAGAGATGGAAGAATTCCCTATCCTCCCTTCCATCCCCATGCAGGGGGGCAAGCTCCCCATCATATGGGACACAAGAGCTAATCAGCACTTCCTCCCAACAGGCTTAATTTTCACTTAAGCACCTTTCTGAGTAGTGAGAATGAGGGAATACTGGCAATCATTTCACAGAAACACATCAGTGAAATTGTAAACATCTGAAATTTTCCCCAGTGGCCCCCTGTAACTTCATTTACCTCCATACATTTTCCTGTACACCTTAGCCACAGATTCATACTTTTGTAGCACCCAAATATAAATTAACTCTAACTCCATGTCTATAAATTAATTCTAACTCCATGTCAAACATTTTATTGACTTAGTGGTTTTGAAACCCCTGAAATTCTGACTTTAGATTTTCACACAACTCTCAGAAGACTCACGAGGGCACCAAGCCCAGTTTTGCAATAGACTGGTAAAGAAACTGAAATTAAGACATGAAAACCTGAAAAAAAAATCCAACAAAAACCCACCACAAACATATGCTTTTAGTATGTTTTCCTTAATCAAAAACCCATCCTATGCCATTACTACACAGTTCAAAAATATTTCTTTTAAATCTGTTAGAACATGAAGAAACTAATTTTCCTGTTGCTTATACCATCTTGTATGCTTGCTATTGATTTAACTTAAAAAGACAGATGATTTAAATAGCCCCCTAAATGCAAAACTTTCAAAGATAAACAAAAAACTGCATAAAGAGAAAAGAGTCTTTTACCAATTTCTTTTCAATTAAACATATTGCTGAACAAATTTAGTTGCAAGAGCTTGTCCTGGCCAATATTAAATCTTAGATGCAGTTCAATTTCTGCACGTCACATTTAAAACTGTAAAGATCATAAAAGTACAAAAAGCAAGATCACTAAAAAACTGCACAATTATTTTTCACGTTTCACAAAATTCTGCAGGTCAGTTCAAGCCCTGAAGATGACAGACACTGGTTGTTTTGTTGTTTTTTGATTTTTTTTTTAATTATAGCATATAATTCTGTACATAAGAAACCATATATATTTACTATAGAGATAGAAAGTAACAAATACAGGACTAAGGCATGCATTGAAAAACACTTAAGACTTCAAATCCAAAATAATTTAGGCACTTTAAGATAACCTAAATATAAAATTGCCATAATTTAGTTTTAATTAACACATAACCAATTTGTTTTCTGCATGAATTTGCATAGCACATGGCTAATTACTATCTTGTGAAGAGTCTCGGGGTGGGGGGGGGGAAAAGGCATAAATCTTTACATAGTTCATCAACAATAAAAACCAAAATATCACAGTGAGTGCTTTTTCTTTCTTTCTTTTTTTTTTTGTGACAGCAAGTATAAATAAAAACATGTTTTTTAACACACAGGCAACTGAACAGATATAAGACTGTGAAGTGAATCAGTGCAGGAAACCCAGGATTAAGGCTGAAACTTTATTCTAATCCTTCTGTTCACAGAAGTAGCGGTCACCAGGCAGCATGTGGTCTGGGCATGCACCTGCAATACACAGGCAGGATTTAAAAGTACTTACAAAGAGATCAGGTTTTGTCTGAGAAAAGTTTCTCTTTGGCTTAGGAAGTGGAGTATCTGCCTTCTCCAAAAAGCAAACAATAACCACGCACATCAGCTTGTCAGTGATGTTGCCAAAATGATAACCTGGATGTGACACATGCACAACCCATCATTCCTGGGGATTGACTTGACAGTAGGAAAAAGCTCAAGAAAAGACAAAAAACCCCAAAACAAAAACCCTCTTGCTGTGAACTTATTAAAGAGTTCAAATTGACAGCCATACCACACCACTACTCTGTGAACTTTGCATCACCTTTATGTAAATTCCTGTATTAACTGATGAAGGCAACCTTCTTGGTAAAGGTCTCTACAAACTGAGGAGCAAAAGAAGAATCCTTCAAACACAATGTAATTCACCTAACAATTGAATATTGTCATTTATCTGACGCTGCAAAATGACTAGTAAAAGAACAAGGCTAATATTTAAATATAATCTCCTTTTGTTTCACACAACCTTTTCTGATACTTTTGTACTATGACCTTAGGTGCTGTAGAAGGAAACTTCTGGCTGGGCTTGGGACCTCAGGAATTCCAGCTGTCTCTATCTGGGAGCTCTTCTGGTGCACCTGGGAGATGAATGAACATTCTCAAGTCCACAGGTCCATTTTGTATCATGGAAAGATTGGTCACTGCTAAAAAGTGCATGGGGAGGGGTTCCTAAATCCTGTGATTATAAGTTTAGCATAGAGTACAACAGAGAGACAGAGACCAATATACTTCCCAGTGCAGCAGCTTTGAGAAGCATCTGTTTGCCTCTGGGACCAAAGCTACTGCTTTCAGTCCTAAGACTTTTTGTTACCAAAGTTTAAATACTAAGGCAGCAAGAGACATTTTGCTTACATTTGGTGCTGTTTCTCTTGAAGTGGAGTAGAACTGAATTTGGGGAACTGTACCCATAAACTGGGTTCAATTCCTACCCCATTATTAGCCAAATACTGACAGCAATAAAACCACAGTTCAACACTGAAGTAGAAATGCTTTCAGGCTACTTTCTGACCCTTTCCCTCAAGCTTCATGACAAGCTGATTGCCATCAGGAGCAGTTTCATACCACTTCACACTCTACCACTAGGTTCTTTTATTGCCCGAAGAGTCAGCTGCAGTCCAGCAGCAGGTACCACAGAGCAAGGGACAACTCACTTATTCCCATACACCATACGGATGTTTGTTCATTTGAAATCAGGCTACAGGATCACATCACTAAGTAAGCAAAGAATTTTAAGCATTCATTATTATTTTAAAGCCATCAGACATCAGCTGCCATATCTGACTATGAAGAAACTGTCAGAGGCAAGTTAACAAGCTCCTAAAAACTGGAACTCACTGAGCTGATACTAAAAGATTCTTGGAGAAATAAAATAGCATTTCAGCTTCCAAATTGAAGATGTTTATATAATTAAGATATGCAAACAAGGATAAACAAAAAGAAAGGGAAAAAAAATCTTTAAAAGCTCTGACTATATCTGCAACCATTTTCCTACTTACAAAGCCACAGCCATGACTGACAATCAAGTACTAATACTAATCGTTATTTAAAAGTTCATGGTAATTATATAACTTATCCTTTTAAACAGTTTACTGTATTAAATACTAAACAGCTTTATCCTGCATAAAATCAAGCCAAGATACAACAGAGCCCCTTCACTGAAATTCTCAGTTTTTCCTCTGAAAAGCAAACTCATTATGTTCTATAAAGAGAATAAAGTCTCTAAAAGAAGACTAAATTCTTTCTTTCTTTCTTTCTCAAAGGCAGGCTCTGAAGAGATTGCATAAAAAGAGATTTTATTCTTGGCTCAAATATGAACATTTGGGAATCACTACTTTGAGCAAGGACTCACCCACTTAAAGACAGAAGAATTTATTTTGAAAAGTGGTGTGAAATTTCAGGGGAAAAAAAACCCCACACGTATTTTGCACTTCCCAGCTTTTGGTACTTTTCCAGTTAAGACAAAAATCTCAAAATAACCTCTTCCCCATATAACTATTTTCTCATAGATGCTGCCAAGCTATCTTATACCACAGCAAGGACTTCTACAAGAAAATAACTATTTCCAGACAATCCAACTCCGAGGATTGACAACAAGATAAAAGTAAGAGCATTTCAGGAATTTTGGGAGAGAACCTGAGAGAGGGACTTGGGAAACACATTTCACTGAGTTCCCACCTCAGTCTGCCTTGTCACCAGTCTGTTCAGCACCCTTCAGAAGATGTGGGGGAGCATTGCTGTAGCTCAGAATTCATGGACAACCTCTCAAAGTGCAGGACAGGGCAAAAGTTTGAGCCCAGCCCTCCTGCTAAGGACTGCGTTCCTACCATAGCTAACAGTCCTCAGAGGAGCAACGCTTCTCCTTTGGATGCAGACCATGTACTGGAACTGTTTCCCCAGATTCAGTCCAAAACAGCTGCAGAAAGGGAAAGCACATCTAGAAGATCAGATCAGGTCCCCACAGAAACATTTAGGACTTTTAAACAAAGAATATTTGTGTGTGGACACATGTGGACACCATCATGTAACAGAAAGAATACCAAGGGATAGAGAGGAGGATTCAGTCTTCTGTCTCCAAGATAACTCAAGATTACCTGCAGGCATCCACATAAGTTTCTCAACTGTTGAGGAATGCTGCAGATGCCACTGTTAATGGTGCAAATCAGAAACCAGATCAACTCCTTTTCCCCATCTCCTGCATGCATGCTTTTCTGGAAATGTTCTTTTGTGTATTCTCATACTGTTTAATGTGAAGGATTTGTTATTTCTCTCTATTTAAGATGCAAAATCTCAACTATGACCTGCGAGCGCTCGGCACAGCTGAATTCCTGGCACAGCAACCAATGAATCATCTGTGGTTCTCCTGTTAAGTGTCCTTCACTTAACCAGAGATGAGACACCAAAGGATTCAGATAGATGCTATGGTCCAAACCCAAGGCCTGCCATGCCCTAATCCAGGAGAGAAGCAGGCCAGGCTGTGTCCCATGGGTGCCTGCAGGAAGCCTGAACTTGGGGCACAGCAGGGAGGCTCTGTGCTTTCCAGGGGCTACCTCTTCCAAGCTGCAAGGTGCACCCTGCTGACAGGACAAGCCCAACACCTGCATCCTGCCATCAAGGTGGGACTGAGGAATGACTGCCCAAGCAGGCTCTTGGCCTCTGCCTAGCTGCAGGTAAGTCTCCAATAGGAATGGGAAAAAACCAGCATCAGATGGTGGCTATTTTGATAACTACCCTCCTATCACAAGTATCAGTCTCCAGCTAGAATTACTGTACCAGCTCCAGCTCATCTTTTCTTTTCCCTTTTTATTTAAATGCCCACACCCTGGAATGTACAGAGAAGTAAATTAAGGCACTTTTATTATATAGGTCAAGTCCTGGCCTGTTCATCTACATATATTAGCATACAAGTAAAGGTACTACAGACATCAAAAATGGAGCATTAATGGTTAGCTCAAATATACATCCTATGCAGCCTTCCTGTTAGAAGGAAAAAAAAAAAAACCCTAAAAAAAATTCAAGACAACAGAAAAGTAACAGAGACAGTAAGGTGGTACTTCATTTTAATCTTTCTCCCCAGAAAATTTTCCCTTGTGAACACTTGGATGTATTTTATGAGTAGACAACATAATAAACCAGACATCTTAATTTTATTTCACTTTACATTTTGTACGTAGTCAGACTGAAGACCAAATATATCAATCAAGGTAACTCTGATCTGTCTTGAAATGTGCTTTTAAATCATCTGAAAATGTTGTACATGGTTTCCACGTAGAATAAGTCTCTCTTCATGAAGAACATATCCCCTTTGTTCCCAAATCAGAAGAGAATTGGTTAAAACAAAAGCCATCATGTAATTGAGAACATATAAGCAGGTATGTTCTGTAATTTCTCATCAGGGAAAAGAAGTTCTCCTATACTTTAAGATTCTAAAGCCTGTGAATTTGTGATCAGAGATACCATAATATTAAAAAAAAGAGAAACTGGACAATAACCCAAAGGCACACTCCTTTCACTGTCAGAAGCCTTCAGAGGTACAAAGCAGAGAAGCCACAATTAACTCCGCCACACTGTAGCACTGTAATTCCCTCCTCCCTATCCAAGCTCTGCCTCTTCCTTATCCTTGGAGAACACTCACTATAGGTACCAGTAAAGCTTATAGGGCAGTGACCACAGAGTTTCTGACTTTCTCATTTACACTTTTATTAACTGCCATGTCAATGAGATAGCTGATCATGAAAAAAAAATTCTAAGAGCTGTTTAACTTGGTGAACAAGATATACCTCACCTCAGTTCTGTTTATCTTGTTGTCAGAGACTGCAATCTTTGCAATTATGAAAAAGTGAGTTCTGGAGTTGACTTGAGAAAAATCCCAGCCTAGGAAAATCTCTGCATTTCTGTGTAACTCTGCAAAACAACTTCAAAGACAGAAAGAAAAAAAGAACTTGTGCCCATGTGACTGTTCTACAGAAGAACAAGAGGCCATTATCTCCACTCCAACATAATGTGTTATTAGAGTAACTGATAATTGAATTTTAGGAGTCTGGTATTCTATATATTGCCTTTTAAGAATAGAAAGGTATTAAGGAAACAATGGGAAATCCACAGCTGCAACTCCAGAACTGTAATGCAAAAAAAGACAACGTGGAGAACTATTTTATTGCTTCATTCAGCTGAGTGTATTATGGCACTAAATTCCACTTCATTGAAGCCAGACTTCATGGGGATTGTCAGCACTCTTCTGTCTGGTTCAATGTCAAGAACAGCTGACATAATTTTCAAATATAACATGGCTTCCACAATTTCCACTAAGTTGAATGAAGTATTCCATGAAAGAAAAACACACTGATTAAGGAACAGGTTTTTTTTTTCTTCTCATTAGAAGCTCAGCTTTAAATTAGTTGAAGTTCAAGACATGGGAAAGATGTAGGAGACCTCACAGCAGGCAACTTTGCATTAGACAGTATCTGTATCACAACTACCATAATACAAGCTGCCTCCTTGCCTTCATGTCCAACTCATACAACAATTCCTTCAGGCTTGAACCCGCAGCAACAGGTGACAGCCTCTGGCCTCCAGAGCTGCAATATTAACCACCTCCACTGCAAGGGCTTTTTGGATACCAGCCTTGGTCCCTCCAGTCTGCACCTTGTTGTCCCAGGTCAGCTGCAACACCTACAGGGAACAGAGGTTTCAGGGAAAGTGTTCTGGGCACACAGCAAAATCGAACAAAGGGTCCTGTGAGAGTGAGCATGGATCTGTTGGGTGGGCAGCTCCTCCACTCAGCATCTATGCTGATCCCCTCTGAGCAAAATATATAATACCATCCTGCTATTCATCAGTAAAGCAAGCCTTACTGTCCCTAGTAGCATTTGATTAGCCTTGACCACAACAGCAGCACAGGAGACAAATATTCCTCTCTGCTCTCTGGCTCAGTAGCACAGCCTACACAATCTAGTAAAATATACGTAGGAGGTGGAGTATGAGGATCTGATTTCACACTGGGGTGAGGCACCTTATAAAAAAAATCTTTTCAGTAACAGTCATCCACAAGTAATATGGAAATCAAATTAGTTGATTGCAACAATCTAAACAGCATCATTTGATACGTTTATAGAGGTTCTTAGATAATGAAAGTTTAGAAGGAGAAATCCTGTATTTTATTAAATTCAGCATAGCTGGGGGACAAGGCCTCTCCCTACAGCTTTTGCCTACTGCATTTTAGACCAATGAAGTAATGAAAACGTTAATGCAGCTTAGCCAGCAAAGCACAAGTTAATTCAGCTTCTATCTCTCCAAAGCCTATAATTTCTTTGGTCTAGTCTTCATGAAGAGCACTTAAAAGTGTTTCAGACATAAGATGAACATCCATATAATCATCTCTGCACATGCCTGTTTATGAGAGGCATGGATGCTACTCCAGAAGGCACTGCAGAGCACACATTCTCTTCCCAGGCACTGGAAGCACAAGCAGGTGTACCTGCAAGGTTAGGATATAAAAAGTAAGCCCAGGAAATGACATGCAGGTGTCACCAGGACACTATGGATATGCCAGGCATGAGGACACAGCTGTTTCATGGGTGCACAGTATTCAAATCACCATGACTGCATGGGCTGCACACACATGAAGGCCCAGCATGAGCTATAATGCTGACACAGCATGGTCTTTGGGGACAGAAGGGGGACAGTAGCAATGCAGGGCACCAGCAGAGGGAATGCCAACACAAAATTCAAGAGCTGCTTAAGATGTGAGGTGCCACTGGAACCCAGGAAGGCCACCATACTCCTAATTCTCCATATAATGCTTACAAAGGGGTTCTCTAGGACAGTCCCTACCAATTCTTTTAGCCCAGTGCCTGATTTTTCACTCTTCAGAAGATAAGCCCTTACCTCCTGGTGTTAAGGGAGGCCTCCTCATTTTTTGATTCACATTCAGCATTTACTCAGAAAATTTTTCCTCATTTTTGATCCCTTCAGCCTGCATAATAATACAGGTGATCAAGAAGAGTAGGCCACTGACTCAATTTTGCATTTTTATTACATTTGGGAGAAAGTCTGCTGCAATAATCTTGTTCTAGCTCATCAGCACTTCTGTTCTTTAGTATGTATTCCAGATAAAGCCCATGTAGACAAACTAGCAGAGTGATATTTCACATAATTCTTTGTCTTCCTGGACCAATCTCTCATTTAACTCATGTTTGCTGCCAGTTTCCTAGTTCAGGAGATGGTGTTTCACACAACTGCCTAGTATGGCAGGATGGATGGCTTCACAACTGGGGGCCACAGCATCAGAACAGCACGAAGGTATAGAGCCAAAAGATTTTTCAGAATACATAGTATCAAAAAATAAAATAAAATCAGAAAGGCCAAAGAGCAGTTGCTGGTCCCACCTCTCAGAATTATGAAAGACCCATTTAAAATTTCACTCCCAATAGCAACAATGCAAAGAAGTTCCCAGAAAGGCATGCAGCAAATTATTGCTCTGAATACTACCAAATTTACATTTGCTGAGTGAAAATCATTTGTCTATTTGTGTGCATTTCTGCAATTGCACTTTTTATTCATTAAGATGAGAAATTGCTTTTTTAATGCAATCTGCTACTATTCAGATAGCAAAACAAAGTAATGTCTGGTAGCAAGCTTGCTGTTTTTGGCTTTAGAAGGGTGGGGGTTTTTCTTCCTCTCTTCCTGTGAGAGGAAAGCTTTTCCCAAAGGATTCAAGCAATTTCATAAAACAAATGTAAAAACAAAGACACTTTTGTTTAAGGACTGAAGGGTTTGTTTTGGTTTAAGGGAGATTGAGAGGAAGGAAGAAAGAAATGATACTGATCATCTTTCAATTAAACAGGGAAAAAAAAAAAGAGTTTTCAGTCCTAAAAGAAATTTGTGTGATAGCACAAACTTGCTGTCATAAACAGGCCATCAGAAAACAAATCAAGATTTATTTTCTAAATAAACAAATTTGTTTATTTCAGTCACAAGTGAACACCTCAATTGACTACAGCAAAGATCAGAGGAAAACAACATTTCTCTCCAAATTAAAGAGAACACTGTACACTCCTATATGCTATGTTTCATTAGTCAGTGTATCTTTTTCCTCAGTCTATCAAACAGAAAGAAAGGGGTGAGGGGGGAAAGACCTGAAACCTGTGGTTTTAAATATGCAAAGATTTGGGGGATTCACATCAGCTAGAAGTTCTGAAGCTCAACCTAATAATCATCATTTCATTTGCAGGAAGTAGGACCCAATAGTACAACAGGAGTAAACCCCAAACTTTCACAGAAAACCATGCAAGATAGAGACAGCACAGCAACAATAAATAAAGACAAAATTAACTACAACACCTGAAATCCTTCAGTAAAACATAAGCCATAAGCCTTGCAGGAAATCTGAGTAGGATCTTCACACCTGCAATACTCCCCAAGCATTTGTAAAAACACATTGCAGAAATCCCCCATTATGGAACTGCAGTTCTAGTTTCTGATTAGCAGATACTAATCAATAAAATTAACTGATTTATCAGTAAGTCCCTACGTATTGTATCAAGCTTTATTACGTAGAGAGACAATCACAAGCGATCTTCAGATGACAAAATAACATCTATTCAAAAGGAGCAAAAGCAAACCATGGAGTCCCATTCACACTGCCTACCATTTAAATTCATTCAGGATTGACACTCACTGCAATTATCATTCAACACCCGAACTAACACGCTGGGACAACCCAATAGCAATAAAATTCAGTAATAATGCAGCTCAGAAAGGCAAAACAACACAGATAATAAGACTCTTGCAACCAAATACAACATGCACAAGGAATAGATCATGTTTCTTAATTGTACTTACATGAGCAATTTACAAGAGTTAGTAATAAATATGAATTTTTCAAAACAATCTTGAAGTATGTGGCTGCATGAGAAGTGACAAAGGATTCTTAAGTAAGATTTTAAGAATGGTCTAAACTCACTGGAGTTAGTCAGGAAGCCAAATAACAGATTGACAAACATCACAGCAGCATTAAGTTTTATATATATGAAATAAAGTACAAATAAAATGCATATTATCAACATCACCATTGCCTCAAAAGTGTTCTACCCAAGCATTACTTAAACGATTCTCCTCCATCCTAATTTAAACTGCATATATCTCTATATGCACATGCATATATGAGTAACAGTTTCCTTGGGGTTGCCTGACCTCCCAAGTAGTAGCATGCACAGATTAACTTGTCAAGTAGAGAGAGACAACATACAAAGGTCATCACAAATCCAAAGGTCTGGGTCCACTCATGAATTTGGGTAGTTATTTAAAACAGATTTCTCTAATACTGTGGAGAGTCACTGGATGTAGAAGACGACTCAGACAATACTTAACTCTATTATTATCTTCCCTGTCCAATAAAGTCTTAAAACATTTCCTCCCATTTCTTAATGCAGACTTTTCCAAGACCTCAAATTGTAACAGGAAGTCATTTGAGTGATTTTTGTTTTCAAAGAACTCAGCAAAGCATCAGGAGACAAGGGCTCTGTTCTTTAATTTCCTAAAGACTGTTAGAATTTAGGTTGACTCTCTCCCTTGTAAACACAAAATAACTTTTCCACCTCTTCCATTAATATTTGAGACTTGAAGGCTGTTAATGAAAGACGTTATAATGCCCAGAACAGCCCTAGTCTCACCTTTTTAACTATACACACAACACTCGTATAACAGGGCAACAGCAGTAAATGAAAAAGTAAACAAACAGCTTAATAATGCGTGTAAAAAGCTACCAGGACAAATTCTATTTTCCCTGGGATTGTTTAATTATTCTTCTGATGGCTCAACACAATCTTTTCACAATTACTTCCTAAGGGACATGCTGACACATTACATAGCTCCTCTTTAAAAAAAAAAAAATGCACAGGCATTTAGAGCAAAAACCTAAAATCATAGTTCAGATTTTGAATAAACTATACTGGAAAGGATTTTGCAACTGGATTATTTCTAAGGAAGTAAGACACCTGCCTTATAAATTCAAATTAAATAGTCATAAAGCAATATCAAGATATTGATCTTGCTTTGATGTACAAACACACTCAAAGCATCTTATTTTTTCAGTGGTTCTTCTCAGAATACATTCATACAGGTGACATATTCATTTTTATTTTTGAAGTCATCTCAAAACTTCCAGAAGTTTCACATGGCATACACAAACCAGCCACAGAACAGCTTGTAAACAGAGACTGATGCTATAGCAAAGATCAAACAAAGTCAGCATGGCATAGCCTTCGAACCACAGGTGCCATCTTTACACTTTTCAATGGGGCACATGTCCCCTCACCGTGTACCAGCCAAGTCTTCAACATTGGCACTAGAGAAAGAATGATTCAACTGGCACACCTCAAACCTCAATTTCTTCCCAGTGGTTAGGTGGCATTGGCCTTTGCATAGCTCAGCACCAACACCTGGGCCAGGTACTCAAAGCAAAGCCACAGACAAGCACACAGGCCCCCAGCTGGGAGCCCCCACCGTGGGTCTTCAACAGCTCTGCACTTCATCTACTGCACAAGGCTCTGCCCAAGGCCCTCTCCAGGCAGTCTCCTACTCCCACTCCCAGGAGCACAGCCCCAACAAGAGGATGCAGCCAGTGCCATGAAACACTCCTAAGACCAGAGAGCATGAAATCAGGCAGAGGATAAAGATGGGCACTCACCCGACAGGAGAACATAACCCTTTTATTTATTTATGGGAACAAGTCAGCCAACCTGACCTCCAGCCTGCACGTCCACTTATGCATTTTCTGTCCCACACATATTAATTTGTGGTTATCTTTAATATTTTATGAGTTCAGCTTCATTCCACTCCATTATGCACTAAAAAGAGAACAAAACAGCTACTAATGTCATAGATAAGTGTTTTTACTTGCTATAAATTCCGTCCACCATCATGTGACTAGATAACTCACGCTCCCCAAAAATAAGTGCTTCTGCTCATCACACTCCTTTACTGAAGGGACTTCTATTTCTGCTGATTAACTGTGAATACCAAAGCAAAAAATATGGCAGCTTCAGCCACCTGAACTGCTCAATTCCTGAACAGTCACATGCAAACTTCAATACTTATCTGAGACTCAGGACACATACAGCTAGGAAGGCATCCAAAATCTGACAGTAAGGAAACTCCTTTTGAATTCCCCACATACATTACTCTTGCATTCACTTATCAAATTACCCTTCTGTACATCGAGTTTTTAACCCAAAATCACAGATGAATCTTCAGTTTATGACCCTTCCTCTCCTCCAAGAATTTGCCCCAGGGAATTTCTAAGCAGCTGCTATCTCACATCTCTGCCATTACTAAGACACAAAAGCCAGAGTAGTTTAAATTTTGGTCTCTCATCAAATTCCAGACTGCTCACACTACATGATCTTTGTAGCTTGGATGTCCATCTACATGTTCCACTAGGATTTAATATTTTCTGTACATAAGTGCCCAGAACTGCAATGCTGTCCTGAGGGAGATGCAGTGATCACCATGGAGTTGGAGCGGGAAAAGAGGAAGTTTAATTTTTCTTACAACTTATATAGATTTCTAGAAAGGAGACCACATTGGAAGACAGAGGTTCAACCTCTTCACTTCCACTGGTCTAAGAAAGTGTCCAATTGTCCTTTCACAGAAAGGAATGTAAAAACATGATAAAGAGTTCTGTAAACATTACTTTGTTTACATGAAGTTTCTGACTCCAAGGCTGAAGGCTGTGAAACAAGGCGACAATGTACAGTATTTGACACAAAGTCACCCTAATGCATTGGCTAACAACTTGCCTATCTTCACTGAAGAGCTCCTCCTAAGCATCACATTTGCTCCCATTTCATTGTCAGTATCAAATAAGAGTCATCCCTGTTTGACTATGGCGGTCAGGCCTTTTCCTCCAAATCTGTTTTAAGGGATGACTTGCCAGCTGATAGCAGATGCGTTGCTGATAATCACTGAGTAGAGTGATTTGCTTTTAGGGCTATTTAACTTCCTGTCATTCCTATTGTTTCGGTCATCACAGACATTCAATTCTTCCTGTGCAATAATCCAACCCACCTCGGTGCTGACTACGTTTCCCAACTCTGCCTCATCAGCAATCGTCCGTCTCATATAGCTTACTTCAGTATGGTGAAGTAAAGAGAGCAGCTCCCCACTAATACTGATGCAGGGCATGAATAATTCCTTTATTCAGGCAGGCAAACTCATAATTTCTCCTTCAAGAGAAACCTTTAGCTAAGCCTCACACTTAACAATTTAGTTATTTTTGGTGTATATACGTGGAACTGAAGCCTTCTTCTCCTATTGTCTAGGACATTCAGTATTTAACCAATAACAACATGACTTTAGTCTCCCATGACTTAATTGTGGCAAATACATGATGCATTTTATCCTGTTTTACACTTAGCTTTGTATACTTAATTACTTCTTCCATTCCAAATTTATTCTAAATCCTTGAATTCTATTGTGACCAGGGTAAAAGGTGTGAAGATACCATTCTCTTCTTTTAAAACAAATTGAACTATACATCTTTTGCTATCTTGCTATCATAATTGCTACCTTCAGCCTAACAGGTAACACCCAATTCTATTTTTTAACCTGGCTCCAGTACCCTGCACCAGCTCTTTCAGAGCCTAAAAGCAGAGATCCTTAGATTTAGTACGACTGGGATCAGCCATAAGACATTTATTTATTCTAGTCATTTCCATTTCGCACCCTATCTTTCAAATCCTCATGGATATCTAAAACTAAACAACTAAAACAAGAACTGCTAACTTTTGAGGCATCAAGCATTTTGCATACAGCTTGGTCCTCACAACATCATAGCCAAATTCTCTTCTCCTGTTCTTTTATTTTTTTTCCCCTCTTCATCTTAAATTTCTTCATCCTCTAGCTTTTGGCAGTTCACATGCTATCCCTGCAGTTTCTGCTCTCCAACAATCAATCCCCTCCTTTACTTCATGCCTTTTAAGTTTTCTGGTAATTTGCAGTATCTTATTCTCACAACAAGGTCCACAGCCCCACTTGGCAGGCTTTTCCTCCTCCTTAAAATGCAGTTTCCAAGCAGCTATTGTACCTTTCACTTAATACAGTCCAAGTTTGTTGGGTTTTTTTTTTGTTTGTTTGTTTGTTTTGGTTTTTTTTGTTTTTTTTTTTTTTTAATTTAAACCTCCAACTCCTACAGGCCTTTAGCTCCATGGACAACACAAACTAGTTCTTCTAACTTCTCAGAATTTGCCCTACTAAAAAAAAAAATTTCCTTGAAAGAAAAACACTTTGTAGTTAACATATACTAACCCTTCAGTTTAATTCAAAATTATTAATTTGTGGCTGATCAACACATGTGCTTAAGGCCTTATGGAAGGGAGCCGTAATCTAGCAGAAGAAAACAAGAAGAAAACAAGAAAAAAAGAAGAAAACTGTCAGCCAGTTAGAGACCAGAGAT
>VZUA01039902.1:0-11391 GCA_013401035.1 Horornis vulcanius
AAAAAAATAAAAAAATAAATAAAAAAAACCAAGTATGCAACATCATAGGAGGAAAAATATTTTACCTTGGAAGTATAATCTTAATGCCTGGGCTTTTCTTACCAGCTTGTCAACAGCAAAATCTCCTGTAGAGGTCTTTAAAGCAGCCTTACAAGCTTTCCTGGCTATGTCTGGATGCTGAAGCAGCACAGCAACACCTGACCTACAAAGAAAATTCTTTAAAAGTTTAAAAATCATGATGTCCTTTAGAGAAGTTTGCATGCACGGCAGGCAGGCAGTCACAGGCCAGCCCAGATGCTCGGGTTAAAACACTTTAGGTCTGACAAAAGGGAAATTGGGAGCCTGGGGAATGTTTAACACTGACCACTGGGACAGACTCAGGCCACCTTAACTGGAGCTTCCAGGTGGGGAGCCCCTGATCCCCCTCTCACGGCTCTGGGTTTGGTTTGTTCAAATTATATAAACTATAAATTGATATTTTAAAGGGCTGAACATGCATAAAGCAGGAGTGGGAGGCAGATCAGGCAATCCAGCACTCCCTGATGTAAGGAGGGCCTGGAAGTCATTAATCAACCATTGGTTTGACACTGGGAACTGTTAGGATATTGTTTTTATTTAAGGGGAGAGGTGCTGAGCAAACAGAGGATGATACAAGATTTTCCACCCCAGCACATGTAATGTGACTTGATAAAAATTAGGAATATTTCAGTGCCATTAAACAGCTGCGTTTGAGTAACATAAATCAGTTGGCTGAACAAAGCTCAGTGCCCTGGAGATCCTGGTAGTTACAAAACCTGTGATATCCTGGTGCTTGAAACTATTTCAGGTGACCATTGCAGAGAAATGTGGTGAGAATTCCCTCTGTGGGTATAACAGGGAGGAGAAAGAGCAGCCACTCACAAAGAGCAGCCAGGTTCTCACAAATAGTCCATGTCACGAATTTTGGGATGAGAAAGGGTGGCAAAGGATGAGATTTCTCCCAGAACACTTGGCCCTGGTGTAGGGATGGGTTCACTGGGATTAGCTGATCACCAATCTCGGGGCTTTGGCAATCAGGCACACACAAAGTGCTTCAGCTGAGCACCTTTCAACCAAATTCTGCGTGTGCTAACAAATCCCCGCTATGCTAGAGTCCTAAAAAATGAGTACTACAGATCAGAGCAATCTCTTGCCCTCAAAATAGAGTTGTTGATCATTTCCCTTTCAATTAGCTCCCCTCCTTCCCCGCAAAAAATCACATTACTGAGAACTAGAAGAGTTTCTCTTTTTGTTCTATACACACAGCCTAGCTCTTAAGTGATTTTCAAGAATATTATTTGTTAAGATTTTCTTCTCCTGCACGGGTGGAGAGTAGATTAGTCAACATTGATTATTTTTATGACCTCAATATCTACAGCCCTCAGAAATTTTACAGATCTAATCAGCATGTATAGAGTAGAAAACAGCTTCTGCCTCAGGAGACTGGCAATCTGTGCTTTCTTGTGCAGAGGGAATCTTAAAAGTAGAATTTTGCTATACAAATTATATTGATTTATGTGGTGAGGACACAGTAACTCACTCAGCAGTAACAACCTAAACTGGAAAATTAGAAAAAAAATATTCTTTTTGTGGTGTAAACATATCCAGGCAGGAAATCATGCTCTACATGACAATTTTATGGAAGAGGTTCCTGCTCTTCAGCCTGCCCCGGAGCATCTCTGCAACACCATCTGCCAAAGGTCACCACCCCCCAGCCCCAGCAGCACCACTCACACATTTGCCTCCAAAGATGCTCCAGCCAGAAGAAACCAGGTTCCCTGGGAGGGTTTAAACACTCCCAGGCTTGGCTAACCTCAAGCTAAGCTGGAGGTGCTCCTGTGGACAGCTCTGCTGGTGAATCAGGGCGCTGGTGATGTCTGCAAAGTTACAGTGCCTGGGAGCATCTCCTGCTGGAGACACGCTCACTGAACCCTAATTCAAGCTGGGGAGATGTGAGTTCCTGGCTTCCCTAAAGCACAGATACCTGCAGAGCCAGGTGAGGCTGTGGGGCAAAGCAAGGCAGGGGAACATCAGCCATTCCCATTGTGGGAGTCTGGGACCGTTCCCTGCTGGCAGTTCTGGAGCCACTCAGGACAGGTGAGCACAGGGATGGTTCTGCAGCCCCGTGTGGGGAGGGCACTGCACCCCCCAGGAGCTGCCTGGAAGAGCAGAGCTGGGGAGAGGCTGAGCTTGCAGGGGGTGAGGAGAGGCAGGGGCTCAGCTGCTCACAGGGGAGGATATGGAAAAGGCTCTGATGGAAGTCAGAACAGCGGTTAAAGGAGGCAAAGCTGAGACAAGAACTTTGGCAGAAAATTACAGTGAGGCGTGTTACAGGGTGAAAGCCCGAACAGAAACTGACCTCCAAAGGCTTGAAACATAAAGAAATGTTGAAGAAAATGAAAAAAAAAAGCGATGACTGCTCTGAAGGACGTGCAGTGTCCAACTCAGCTCGGTTTGGCAGAGACCTGGGTGTGAATTGAGGTGCTCAAATGCAAAAGTGCTCCCAGGTGTCAGGGGGCAGCAAGAAACACGGAGATATTTGATATCAGAAACTTCCACGATGGGACAAACCAAAGCGACGCACAGGGAAAATGGTCCCAGCTCAAAGAGTTGCTTGAGCTTTCCTTGGACAATTGTCACCTCCGGGGAATTATTTGGAGCAGCAGCAAGGCAGGCAGCACCATCTCCTTTTGTTTAGCACAGTGCTGGGATTCCTGCAGGAATTTCCCTCCTTGTCTAAGGCTGCAAAGGGAACCTGCTGCATCTGTAATCAGGGGAAAAAAAACCACCCTCGGCAGAGGCCATCCCTCCCAGGAGCGAATTTGGCTCGTTACACCTTCGCACCGATTTCACCACCCACAGAACAAAACCAGTGCTTGTCTGTGTTCAGCGCTTCTGACAAACAAACAACGAGAAAAAATCCTCCTCTGAAAGGAGGATGAAAAGCCACAGGTCTGTAGTCTTGGGAGGTTTCTTGCAGCAATTTTCCCATTTTCTGGCTCGCTGTGACAGCAAGTGGGGGCTCTGTGTTCGGTTCCATTGCTGGGCAGGAGCTCAGCGCTTCTCAAAGCAGCCCTGGCAGGCTCAGACAACAAAAAATTGACTGCACTGAGCTTTCCATGGGGCTGCTGCCATCCAGCCCCACATCCTCCGTGAGGGAGTAATTCCCAGCTATCGGCAGCACCCAGAAAACACAATAACTGCAGGGAAGGGAAAAATCGAAATGATTTCCCCATTTGAATGCAAGTAAAAGTGAAAGTACCACGCATTTTTCTAAAGAAAATGTGTATTTTAGGCGGCCATATCAAAGCTGCCATGCCCACAACGGGTGCACTGCTGAACTTTTATTACTTCAAATCCCATGACAGGGTTTAGCTAGAGCCAAGGACAGGCCCAAACTTTGGAAGTTTAACCTCTGGCTGAGCAGCATCCCCTCTCCTCTGCACCACTTTAGATATTCATGAAGCCTGCGGTGTGAAGTACTTTTCATTTTTGCCATGCTTGGTAAATTAGCCAGCAGGCAGGGAGCAGACAATAATAGCAGATTCCTCTTGGATTGCCAGGTTTGATTTGCTGCATCTCCCAGTGTTTTGATCATTTGGGCTGGAGATAAGTCGCACACAATTTGGGGGCTGGCAAAGTGGGATTTAATAAGTCTCCTGTAAAACACAGCGTGTATGCAAACAGCCCAGAGGATTAGACCCCGCTTGCTTAGTTTGGAACTTGGTGCAGCCAACCTGAATAATCAAATGGAGGAACAAAAGTTGTGAATCCCCTCAATGCTCTGCTTCATTAGGATCTCCTTACAAAAAAAGAAAATGGGGCTCATCTGATCAGCCAGATTTTATGGCATCTGATTAGACCACCATTTTCTCAGCAGGTCCCCTTTCTTTAAACTGTTGACTATGGATGGCCCGCTGAATAGGATGAACTTTGGACCGCTAAATTGCAGCATTATGGTTATTTAGTGTAATTTATGAAAAAGAGAGAAGTCATGATCACCTACTTCATATTGCTAATGATATCTCCATTTATCAGACCAGCTATGAGTTTGGATCATCATTTTTGCCTCACAGTCATAGAACACTGTCCAATTAGATAAAAAAATTTCGCAAATGCGGGTTGTGTGAATACTAAATTAAGATTTAATAATCCTTACATAATCATTTATTACTGTTGACTCTTTGCTGCCTTGCATTAAGTTCCACATAATCTCAGCGGGTTTGCTTCAAAGTTTCCTATTCATTCCGTATTTCCTATTTGCATTTTACAGTGACAAATCTAAGAAGAAAAAGAAAAGGAAAAAAGAAATCTGAACTTGATTTTTCTGCGATGTTTCATCTAAACAGCAATTAAACCCGTAACAAATTACAAAGATGCTGTGAGAATTAAATGACAGTGATTTCAGCGTGAAAATGCCCTTACCCTGGATGAAAAGAGATTTCCAATTACAGAAATTATCACTTTGTCTTTTTTTTCCCCCCAACAAACAAGACAGTCAAACACTTTCCTTAGAGGCAAATTTCTAAATTGCTGATTATTACAGGTAATGATCTATTCACTGTGTCAGCTTCCCAGCCTTCCTTAGGAGCTGGAGTTATGCAAGGTGACAATGAGCCATCAGGGAGGGGAGGAACAGCAGCAGTGGGTGATGCTGCCAGGCAGGAGCCAATTCCTCAGGCGTGGCAGGAGCAGAGGACACAAGGACTGAGCGTCTGTCCTGCCTCACATCCACACAAATCCCTGCATCATCCCCTCACCTCCAGCCCACACACAGACTGGGATGGATTCCCAGCTCTGTAGGAGCTTGTTGAACTGAGAATTTCAGACTTTCTGTGCTGACAGGCACTGACCCCCAAACAAATCCTGCATTGACCTGAGGCTGTGGAGAAGGTTTCCAAATTTGAATTTTGGGTGGGATTTTGGCGCTGGGATTGTGGGTGTGTGGTTTGAATAGAAGTGTGTGATATCACAGAGTGGAAAACTTAGAGTTTAAGGGTTTAGAATATAGTAATATATATATATAAAGCAAGATGGAGGTTTTAGGGCTGAGGCTGAGTCTTCCTTTTTCACCTTCTTCTCCACGGTCTGGGTGGTGTTTTGTAATTGGGCAGAAAAATCCGCATTGCAGGCCATGGGTGGTTGGTTATTGGGTTAAAAGTAAAAATAATTTAGCTGTCATTTAATAATTGGACATTTTTTTTCCTTAAAAGGCTTTTTAAAGAAAGAGATAGAGGACATTTCTTTGCTTTGTTAGCCAGAGCTCACATCTTGTGAGACTGTACTATAGATAAGAATTAATAAACACCTGAGTCCGAACACAAAACATCTCTGGAGCATTTAATCCAGTTCAGCTCAGCCTGGAACAGCTCTGCACAGAGCCTTGTTCTGCTTCCAAACACATTTTCCGTGCTGCTGGTTAATACATGGCCATGGGAAGGATGTTCTGGAAGGCCTAGGAGCTAAAGGCACAATAATGATTCCAGCACCACTTCTGGGCTGGCAGTGCAAACACCTCTGGGTTGGGTTCACTTTGGAACTGTGAATCTGCCCATGCAGTTCTTCAAACATAAGGATCTGCTTTGTCAGCTTCAAGCTGCATGGCTGTGTGCTGCCTGCTCTGCAGAATTTTCTGCTGTCCCAATTCAGGTTCAGCATCCCCCACCAAGTGAAGTTTTTACATGGATACTCCCCAGGAGCCAGCAGGAGCTCTTTGCTCTCTAGGATGTTTTATTGGCATGCTGGCTGTTTCTGCAAGAGAACAGTGGGGTTTTCCCGTGGGTCAGAGTTCATGCTTGCTGTCATTTGAAATGCTGAAAAATGCTCTAAATTTTTGGATTTTGATTATTAGAATCAAGCAGTAGCAAATGCTGGGGAAGATTAAGAAAAAAGGCAGCACCAAGCAATGACTCTCTACCCAACATGACCCCTCAGAGACAACTTATGGCAGTGGACCAAAACCTCAAACATCTGAGAACCTCTACTCATTTCCTACCCACAATTGCAATTTTTCAGCCATCCAAGGAGAGCTCACTGCAGCATTACTCCAGGAAAAAAAACAAACAAACAAACAAAAAACTTCCCCTTAGATTTGTTACCCTTTGGCTCCATGAAGCCATTGGTTTTTAACCAGCTGTAAAATTATCAGCACAGCTCCAGCTATGCAGAATAATCTTGGGTTTAGTACCCAAGAGAGGCCTTAAGTTGTCCTCCTTCTTTCAGTTGGTAAATAGGCAGAAATCAAGGGCAGCTCTGGGACAAGATGAGCAGGCAGCACACAGACCTTCACATCTTCTGCACATGGCAGGAAATAGGCTCTGAAAAAGGCCTCCAAGCCTCCTGACTTTCCATTCTTGGTGTGTTGCTGTGGAACAGCAGCATTGCCCTGGGTACAGCACAGAGAAAATGGTGAGAAAGATTTCTAAAAGGCTTCTGTTGAACCTTCTCTTGGGGTCAGTGGAAGAAGCCTTCCCTCTCTGTAATTACCTGCTTGTGCTGCCCTGTTGGAGCCCTCAACAAGCCCAGAAACCCTGCAAGGGATCCCTGCACTGGCAAGATGGTCCTGGTGGTTCTGCACAGCACAGATCTGAGGCTGAAAAGCAAAGATTTGGAGCTGATCCATTCTCTGAGTGTGCTGATTTTCTTTGGATTAATTTTCCCCCCAGCAGCTGGGTTTGGCTCTGTGCAGCAAACAGGGTTGGAAACACAGGGAAGTTGGAGCTCTCACTGAGCAGGGATTTCACACAGCCAGGGCCTTTCCTGCTCCTCACCCTCACCAGGGAGGAGGCACGAGGAGCTGGGGGGACACAGCCAGGACAGCTGAGCCCAGCTGAGCACAGGGATAGCCCAGACCATGGGGCATCACCCTCAGCACACAAAGCTGGGGGAGAAGGAGGAAGGGGGAACGTTCTGAGTTTGCCTTCCCCAGTCACTGTTCCATGTCCTGCCTGCCTGGGACACCTCCCTGCCACGGGGGGCAGGGGATGAATTCCCTGGTTTGCTTTGCTTGCACACACGACTTTTCCTTCAGTTATTAAACTGTCTTTATCTCAGCCCAGGAATTGTTTCACCATCACCCTTCCAATCCTCTCCCATCCCACCAGTGACTGACCAGTGGGGCTGGGTGTTCAGCTGGGGTTAAACCACACCACCAGGACTGGGTTTTTCAGGGGCCAGGTTAAATGACAGCGTGATTCTTCCTGGCTAACTTCTGTTGCTGTAGGAATCCCAACAGCAGCACCAAACAAATAAATATAAACAGCACTTTTGGGCAGTTCTCTGCTCCACACACACAGTATTTCCCACAGAACATAGAAAAAGGAGTTCAAGTGCTTAGAGATGGTCCTTGCTCCTGAAACAGATTTTGAGTTGTGTCATCTTTATGGTATTGGTAAATACCTGATTGTCTTTTAAAAAGCAGCTTTTCAAAAATGGCTCAGATGCGTTTCTGTGAGGCTTCTTTTCGCCCCTGTGGAAAAATGCAATGTGTATTCTAACAATTATTACACCTTTATTCTGTGCATCAGCTCTGTTTCTAAATGTCTGAACTGACAGCATGTCTGGTCACATGAGTCCAGTTGACAAATTTGGCTAACGGTAACGCTTTAGGACAAAATTATGAAAAAAATGACAAATTAGCAATGGCACCTAATCAATAAATGACAGAATATGGAACCCATGAAGCTGATAATGCAACCTCACAATTCTCTCATTTCATAAAATAAATTACCAGAGCTAAACACGTGCTGGATGATGTCTCATTTCCAGTTAGATTTCCCCCAACCAATAATAAATTTATCTGCAATTATATAGATTATAGTCCCAAAATGATCAGCAATGCACAAATTTCAGAACCTGGCTGCTTTTAACCCTAAACCAGCCAGTAATAAGTGGTTTCCTCAGCGCTGTTGCCTTGAGACACCCTTTGACACAACACAGTGTGCTTCAGAAAAAGTTCCCAGCTGGAATATCACCACTACACTGAGCAAAAACCAGGAAACAGTGACAAATCAGAGGAATTTCATAGCTTCCCCGCTTCATCTAGAAAAATACCATCACAGCACTGGCTCTCTTGGAAGAACTCTCAAAATATCTCAAGATTTAACTCTCTTACAGATAAATTTTCTGCTGTTGCAGCCAAGCATTATTGTACTTTAACATAACACAGTAATACTGCAGGGTCTGAAATTATTTACCTTTATTCTTACAAGTAGCCTTGGTGACTTATCTAAATTCTGCAGGCTGGCGTTTCCCATGATGTGGTTTGCACAAAAAAAAAAAATCTTTAAAAAAATCCTGAAGAAAATCTGTTTTATGATGTTAAAATGATCACAGAGCAAGCTGAGCTCATCACAGCAGAGAAATTGCATTCAGGCATCCCCTTTCTGCTATTTTCTGGTAATTCAGGGCAAATCTAGACAGGAGGAGTTCAAACCAGCCCTGAGGAAAAGGTGCTTTGTCCATTCTCTTATCTGGGGAGGTGCTGAACCAGCTCCAGCGGGGTGACAGCAACCAGAGGGCTCCAAAATAAATCCCTGAAATGGTTTTAAAAATCAGTTTGCAAAAATCAGTGACAATGTCCAGCACAGCAGGTCGGAGGCACAGATAAACCAGATTTGAAAGGTGCCAGGGCCAGGCTGGAGCGGGCTCTGAGGAGCCTGCTCTGGTGGAGGTGCCTCTGCCCAGGGGTGGAACTGGATGGTTTTAACGTCTCTTCCTACCCAAGCATTCCTGAAAATGGAACTGAGAACTCATGTAACTCACACCATTCCTTATTTTCAAGGAATTATAGGAAGTTGTCTCTGATTTTTCCCCTCCCAGGCAGTTCTCCTCCTTTGGAGGTTGCTGCCATCACCTCCAACCTTTGGAAGAAGAAAGAGGGAACAAAGTTTTCAGCTCTCACAGCAATTCAGAGCTGCCCATCACTCTATTTCCTTGTGGGAATCATCCTTTTGCAGGGAAGTTCACCCAAATGGAAGAAAAACAATGAAGGAGCAGAGTCCTATATTGCTAACAGACATTAGTGTTGGTCTTGGTGAAGAATTTAAAATTTTGCTCTTCTGCCTATAGCAGCAATGAATACAAGTCTATTTTTCAATGTATTTAAAGGGAGAGAGGAAAATAGCATATTTTACTAGAGGAAAATAGCATATTTTACTATGGGAAAAAGACTTGACACAATAAATAAATAGAGTTTATTTCTTCAAAAGCTATTTAAGCCCTGAGAGACTTTGAAATCAGAGCAGTCTGCTAAAAACGAACTATTTAATATCCAGAAAAAGTAAAAAAATGATGTTAACTCACATAGCCAAGACAGACCTGTTTGCAGCAAGGACTGTGCTTAACCCCAATACTGAAAATCTTTATGCATATTCCTCTCTTCACTGTACTCATACCCCAAGGCAACAGAAAAAGGCACAGAAAATAAACAGGTGAATGAAAGACACTCCCCTACTTCTGGAAAAACTGCCCAACGCACACACACTCTGATATATTTTTATTTAAATCCCATTTTTCTCTTAGAAGTGCCCCTGAAGCAGAGTATGACAAATTCCCCAGCCACACCTACAGGCAGCACTTCACTGCTTCAAATCTCTGCTACACCAAAACACTTCACGCCACATTCCTTGCTCACAACCACTCTCCTCTTGCACTGGCAACCTGCAAGAGTTAATCCAGCTGAAAAAGAAACAAAAAAAATTAATTCTGGAGGAAAAATCTTACGATTTAGCATCAGATTCATAATCCAGGTGACCAAAAGAGCTTCAGCCCTGGTCCACAACAGCACCTTTGGCTGCAGATTTAGCAGGAAACTCTACCCCAAGGTCTCTGGGCACTGCCATGGCATGAGAATTAAGCCTATAAAGTAGCATATATAATTAACAAAATGCCAGCCAAGCACTTGGCAGGAAGATCTCATTCCTTCATGCTTGGGCTCATACTGCCCAGCATGTGCAGTGATCTCCAAGTTAAGTAGCTGTGGTGTGTTTTGGGTCAATTTACACACATCACCGCACAGGACCTAAAAAATAAATAAAATAAATCAAACTACTTTCGATTTGCTATCACCTGAAAGAAAAAGAAAAATTGTGTTTCAAAAATGCCACTTCAGGATGTGCCAATCCAAATTCAAAAGAAAAGCTTCGTCCTTGGCAAAGAGGCAAAAACTGCCCAAAGTCACCATGAAAAATGGGGTGTTACAAACACCTCAGTGCTAAATACTCTGCAGAATATTTCGGTTTTGCCCAAATGCTCTTCTTCCAGCAACCCAAATTGTTACTCTCCAAACAGTTACATGTTTGTGTAAGACTGGGAGAAAACAGATTTTAGATATGATTCCAGACCCTTTGAAAACCTAAATTCTGGAAGCAGTTCTTTTCCAGGCCTCTGGATCACCCAGAACAATGGGAGGTGCAGAATATACCCTTAATCTGTATTCATTAGAGTGAAACGTGTCCCTATCACCTCCTGTCACCTTAATGAAGGGTTAATTTAAACGTCTAATTGGGAGCGAAAAGCGCTGATGATATGGTCTGAGTGGGAGTCAGAGACAAAATACCTGCCAAAAGTGATGGGCTGAACCCTCACCTCCTGATGGTGCTCGGTGATTTAGAGCTCTGCTAAAATAAGATCACCTGTTTTCCACCCATAAACACTTTTAAAAGGCCAGCGTAGAACGCCAAAGATAAGAAATGAAGGCAGAAATGAGTGCGAGGAGGGAAGCCAAATGTTGCTTGGGTCAGATATAACTGATCCTCTAGAGATGGCTTAAAGCACTTGTGAAAAGTCCTAAACACACTGCCTGGATATCAGGCAGGACAACCAGGCTGATCAAAAAGTTTTTAACAGGTTAAAATTTTGATCTTAAAAATAAGCTCCTTTCCACCTTTAGTCTTATTCGCACACGCTGAGTCCTTTGCTCACCCCTCTAGTGCCACGCTACAAATCAGAGTTACAGCCTTTGCTTCTGGACAGCCCCACCATCCTTTTCCACGTCACTTTTAGAAATTTTGCTCCTTGTTTGCATCAATCTTACAACCTGACCAGTTTTGGCAAAAATCAGATTATTTTGGGGAGGTTCTGGTTCTGTTTTTCTCCCGCCTGGGCGAAATTTCGTTTTCAGACTGTGGCGCAGCAGGAGGCATCGCTGTGCTGAGACAATGCCCCCCCTCCAGGGAAGCCGTGGCTGAGCAGCACCCTGCACGTTATAAATGAACCAGCCAATTTAATAATTAAAAGAGAATTTATTAACATTGACAAAGTATAAATTTGAAGAAGCCACAAACAAAACAGTGCCGAGCTGGGCGATGGGCACTGGGTGAACCCGATTCGGGCTCTGTCGCTCTGAATCCCCCTGGTTCACCCTCCTTGCTG
>VZUA01039910.1:2224-13484 GCA_013401035.1 Horornis vulcanius
AATAGAAAAACCACAGACTCCTCAGGTAAAAATGTGGGTGCAGTTACTCTCCTGTCCTCTTTTTCTATGTTACCCAAGCCTGATAGATCCAGTCCTTCTGGTGGCATAAATAGAAGAAGACTAACCTGTGACCATTGACACACAGACAGTGAGCCTATGTGCTTTGGTCTCTTTGGTTTGAGGAGTTTCTTGCTTTCTCAAGGTGTCAGGAAGCTGAGGTGCCTACAGGATTAGACAAGGTGTTACACTGTCATTAGATACCAGCCATACCTATTGGTATGTTGGACTCAAGTGCCGAAGGAGGCATTGTGACCTTTAAGTTCCCTTTATAAACTGAGCCCCATGTTCTGTCAGCATCCTTTTTCCTTTCATAAATGTTCACTATGATTGATTTTTTTCTTTTTGTATAACCTAATTTACATTCCTTGCTGTTTCTATAAACATGTAAAATTACTCTGTTTCATAGAAATGTAAGTGGCTGAAGTGAACNGAGGAATGGTGTAGAAGCGTATGTGGAAAAGGCAGGGAAGATGAACTAGGGGAATATTAATGTTATATTATGTTTCTTTATGCTTTTCAGGTCGTTAACATTTAGAGTCTGCCGATGCAGCTTGAGAGAGCCGTTTATATTTATTGTTCAAAACTTCTCAAAATTGTGTTATGAAGAGCATTTTTGGCTCTGTCAGGGTTATTTCAAACATGGGAGAAAAGTTAATTTCTTCCCAGAACCAAGTTATTATCATAATTTGCTAGCATATGTCTATCATAACTATGTTTTTTCTTGGAATCCTTCCAGCAGGTAATTTTGGGAGACCATTTAAGACAGCCCTTTCTCTCTACTACATAATGGGAGCATGGGGATTTTGATTACTATTACCCCCTTTTTAACTTTTCAACTGTTATTTTAAAAAGCGAGGCTTGGGTTTTTCATTCTTCCAATTCAGTTTTCAGAGTGCAAAATGAAGGTCTGGCACTCCAGGGTGTATGTTAGCTACAGGATAATGTTTGTGGCAGAGAAGTATACAAGGCAAGAAATGGCTTTTGTGGGTGATTAAATACTGAAGTGAAGCTGAGGTGTTTGATAACCACAGAAGCTATTTATTGTGTGTATACTCCAGTGCCATGAACATTATTCCTATTATACAACAAGACAAAAGAAGATTCAACAAACCATAACGAGAGAAGGATGAAGGGGGTTTTTGGTTGTTGCTTTTTTGTTTGATGGAAGTTTGAAAGTTCTAATTAATTCTGTGCTTTCCCTAACATTTCCTTTCACATCAAGGAGTGGCAGGGGAGGGGATTAAGGCCAAAAGACAGAGATTGGCCTGCAAATGGTAGTAGTAGGGACTGAACTCTGAATAAGTATTGTGAGTTATCATGTGTTATCATCAAACAGCAGTGCTCACTGTTTTGCTGGGACTCCAAGAAAGACCATGCTAACAGTATTCACAAAACCCCCTTCTTTATGTTGTGACAAATAAGCTTAGGAAAAAAATCAAGTATTATCAAGTATAAAAAACCCAACAATGTGATATATTAAGAAGATAGTGGAAATATGCATCTTCTACATGTTTTATTAATCCTCACAGTAGCAGTGAGAGCTCAGGAAATACTGTGAGACCAGGCTCAAAAACACTACTTACATTTTAAGCGGCAGTCCTGTTTCCTTGTTTCCTGCTTGTTTCCTGCTCTTTCTGTCTAGTATTTTGGCTATTTGGGAGTGGCCCTCAGTTATCTCCATCAAGACTCTATTCTCAGAAGGAACTGAAAAATTCAATGAGCTTTGAATTAAAAAAAAAATCATATGGGAAAATATACCTGTCTCACTGTCATTACATAAGAGATGTCAATTCCTCCTTAAATCTCTTTAGCTGTTAAGAACAGCAGAAACAAAACGGTGTGGCTAAAATGACCAACTACCCCTTGGAAACCTTGAGCAGAGGAAATCAGTCACAGCCAACCCCACCACTGATCTTTGTTTGTAAGTCTTGCTCATTAAACAATTATGAGCAGACAATGTATTTGTGAAGTGCAAACTCTGTTTGCAAATAGCTTGCCCTAGATAAACAAAACTTACTTTGTCAAATCATGAGAAATAATCAAACCTTCTGTAGTCACAACAAACCTGTGAGTAGCAGCTGTTTCTACACCCCTTCAGAGGTGGGGAATTCAGAGAGAAAAATGTTTTACACCAATGGCAAAATCTGAATTAACTTAAAGCAGTGTTAATCATGCTATGATTTTCTTTGAACATCTCCTTACAGGAACTAATACAAATTCCACAGGAATGTTTGTTAGTTTAATGACTTAACATTAAATGACTTCTAAGGCTGACAACCGTTGCTGTCTGCCCATAGACATTCCCTCAGACCAGGCTGTTTCTAAAAGGTATTTTTAAGTCATTATATATTATCTGAGCATATTGTTGAGTAATTGCAGCTTTGAAAAGTGCTGGACTGTCATCACAAGCTCACCTAGCAAGGGAGATTAAGGGGCCTTGCACCTGCCAGCTCCAACACATCAGCAGCGCATGCCCCCTCTGAGGTCCCTCCCTGCCTCTGCTGCACTGGATGATGATGAAGGCAGGTTCCATAGTCCTCCACCCCTTCCTGTTCGTGCCCAGGAAATATTTCCTCAGTATCAATATGTTAGTTGCTGCCAGCCAATTCTCCTCTCTTTTAATTTACCACCATATGTGGCTTAACAGATCAGTGCCCTCTCCTGTGAGACACAATACCCTACCAAGCACATCTTCTTATTTGGATGATTGATTATTTTAAGTACCCTTGAAATGCATGCCAATTCTGTTCAAAAAGAGGTATTTTCTTACTTTTGCTTGTGTCCATGTTTCATATTATTTACAGTATCTAAACATTTATATCTGTTGTTGAATTGTATATTAAAAAAATTAAAATGCACAAATAGAAATTTATTTTAATGCCTAATATAGCCATACAAAACAACAGTATGGACTCAATGATTCTTGCCTTTTTTTTTCAGGTACAAATTTCCATATGAATTATGGGATAATATTTCTGCTCTGGAGTGGAATGTGAGTACAGCGTTCTTTGTGGTATTCAGTGTTAATGTGCATATTTAAATGACAAATAAAGTTCTACTTATTCTAAATTATCTTGAATGACTATAGGATATGAAAACGTACTGTTACATTCAGATGTATCATTTAGAAGAGGGTTTTCATTCTCCTATGATGTGACCTAATTTCAAAAAAATTGAGGCTGGGAGTTGTGCTCTCTTTGTTTTACACAGCAGATGTTAATGCCATTATCTACTTAATTTGAAAGCTGCACTGATTTCCACTGTTTCTTCCTTTGAGTGTCATTGCTGTATAAAAAATTCTATCAAGTATAGCAAAGGTCACTTACAGTTACACCCAAAATGCTGGCCTGACCTTACAAGTAAAAACCTATTTTTTAAAAATCATATGAATGTGGAAGGCTGTAATGTGACTATTGCATAAGGCTGGGTGGCATAATAGACTAACAGAACTGGGATTGTCATCAGAAGAAATCATAAGAAGATTCCTCATGGCCTTACTGTCCCCTGGGTTATGCACATTCTTGAAGGCAAACTGATATGGGGAAAATAGCACTGGCCCATATTTTTGCATACTATTTTATTTCAGTAGTTTCAAGATCAAACCTGCTCAGTGTACAGGTCTACTTCAGAATAAACTATGCTTGCCTCAGGTTTTAGAGATTTAACAGTATTGTGGTCTATGATCCAACAGCATCTCCTTTTCAAACTTAAAATATCTTTGTTGACACTACTTTGATTCTCAGCATTTTTAATCTCATAAAACTCCTCAAACTCTACTTGTATCCTTTTATAAATGCAATGTATTGCAAAATTTATTAATTTTTTTTAATATATATTTCATTTCAACAGCCTAAAAATTCAGTTGTCTCTTAAATGAATTGCAAAATCATACTTCTTTGGCTTGTGGTGTTCCCAAGCATCAGAACCATCTAGTTTTGGGCTTTATCATTATTAAGTTTAAGAATCTATAAGAAAAACATGGGATAACATGAGCAGAATTGATAATGATAATTCAGTGGGTGACATTCTCTCCTCTAAGTGCTACATATTCACTAAATCAGAATGCTAGTGGAGGGATGTGCTTTCAGCTAAACAATTCTTAGGTATGTGATTTTAAATAATTTCCCTATACTAGTGTTGGTAGAAAATCCTCTAAACCACTACACAGAAGTAGCATAACTGTATCAACAAGAAAAATACATGACAGATCTTTAAACAAGTACAATAGATGGTGCAAATAGTAATTTGGAGAACCAGTAAAAACTCTTTCAGCAACAAGATCTTGAAGACATTGGTTACTGGATGAATTTATGAGCTGTTGCAGGTGGATGTTGAAAAATTTGTGCTCTGTAATACAGGCCCTGCAGAGATATTGTAGACCCTATACTATAATAGGTCCTGTAGAGGGACTTTGACAAATCAGAGGAATGAGCAATTGCCAGCTGTATGAAGTTTAACAAATACAAGTGCTGGGTTCTGCACCTGGGATGGAGTGACCCTAGATGCATGGACAGAATGGGGAATGAGATGCTGGAGAGCAGCATTGTGGAAAGGGACCTGGTGACCCTGGTCAATGAAAAATTTATGTATGTGTCAGCAGTGCCCTGGCAGCCAGGAGGGCCAAGTGTGTCCTGGGGGGCATCAGGCACAGCATCACCAGCCAGGCGGGGTGGGGGGGATTGTCCTGCTCCGCTCTGCACTGAGGCAGCCTCACCTTGAGTGCCTGGGGCAGTTTTGGGTATCACAATATAAGGGGAATATTAAGCAATTAGACAGTGTCCAAAGGAGGGCAACAATGACTGTGAAGATACAAGGTGTGGCTAATATCACCTGGTTTATTCAGGCTGGAGGACATTGAGAGCTTTCTCAGTCCAGAGATCCCTCATGAGTAAGAGATTTACAAGCAGGTACTGATCTTTCTTTCTGATGCCTAGTGATGGGAACAAAGGGAATGGCCTTTGTGTCAGGGGTTGGATGAGGTTGGATGTCAGGAAAAGGTTCTTCTCCCAGAGGGTGGCTGGGCAGTGGAACAGCTCCCCAGGGAAGTGGTCACAGCACCAGCCTGAAGGAGTTCAAGAAGTGTTTGGACAATGGTCTTAGACACATGGTGTGATTCCCGGGGCATGGTCCTGTGCAGGGCCATGAGCTGGACTTTGATGATCCCATGGGTGCCTTCCAGCTCAGGATATCCCATGAATATTTTGTGAGAGATTTACTGTGCACTTTGTAATGTAGCTAAAAGCTTACAAATACTCGAAGAGAAGGAAATCATGCCTGCTCAAGATTATATGAAATTATTTTTGCCATGTAAACAGAATTCACAGTGAAAGAAAAAAATCTATTATTAATAAAGTAATTTCTAATAGATGAAAATTGCTTTTATTTTCTTACAGAATCATGTGCTGGGATTTCCTATAATTGTTTACACTCTAACTTGAAAATTGCATAAATGCCAGCTAAATTTAAATAGAGGTGCGAGATGGCATTAGGAGAGGAGGAGATCATATGGTGTTTTAATTTACTTGGATTACATGATAAAGGCAAAGAAAGTCAGCTTGTTGTCTCTGAGCTGAAAACTGCATAACTACAGCAAAGAAAACATCCCTTCATTTCTCATTTCTGTATATCATATTACTCAATGCCCCTAGAACAGTGCTTTGTTATGCCAAAATTTTTAGTGTAATAAAGATCAAATTTTATTTCTGTAATAAAGATCAAGATCATTTTAGGTCTGTGATTTTTTTTTCCTATACATGTTCTTATTTTTGGGATAAATATAAGAAACTAAATATGGAAGATGCCTTCCAAGAATATAGCTATCTTTTTAAAAAAAAAAAAAACAAATAAACAAAGAAATTAGTAGGTACTTAATCCATGCAGTCAAGATTGCTTTTAAGATCATTCTAAACATTTGAAAATGTTATAATGAAAAAACCTTTTCATTATAATGACAGAATTTTTTATTGATTTTTCTTGGGAAAATCTTACAACGGTCTTTAAAATGTAGTCTTGAGAGAAACTTTTCTAGTAACAGCAAACCTTAGAGCATCTTTACTGAACGGAAAGCAGCACAGTTCATCTCTCAGCTGTGCAGTGACATTCCCGAATTCAGACATTTTGGCAACCATACAGTATGCAAACAAACCTAAACTTTGTAAACACATGATTAGGCAGGACCCTTCTGCAGGATCCCATATTTAGAATGGTCATAATATACTCAAACAAAGAATTAATGCATTTGTATATACAATCCCCTTAGAGACAGATTATGAAATTTTCACAGATAAACCCTCCAGAAAGGATTCATGATGAAACACTATCCATAGCAGTAGAAGTATGTGCCAAACCCACTCTTAGCAAACATTTCAATATATCATTTTCCAATAGAGCCACCCTTAGTCTCCATAATACGTCTACTCTCTCAGACAATAGACTTCCCTCCATCTTACAAATGAAAATTGAGAAAAGGTAAAATACATCCTAGTGGTGTTGTCTCTATATTAGCACACTGCCTTTGTCCATTTAAAGATTAGAAATTTAAATTATGCAGAAAGGACCTGTAATAAGAAAAACACCCATCTAGATTAAGGCCAGTATTTTGAATGCGATTTAGAAAAATCATACATTCATTTAAATTAAATACGTCATTGTTTCTTTAATCTATTTTGCTATAAAGTAGGCTTTTGTTTTAAATTTAAATCAAATTTAGTATCAGTACAAAATGTACATGGTTGAAATTGTGTCATAACAAAATACTCCAAGAGTAAGTTAAAGAAAAAATTCATTATACCCGAAAATGACATAAAAATGGTTAAAGTAAGAGAAAAATTGTTCAGGTGTACTGAAGTGAATTTTTAGTTTTAATTACTTCCAAAGCTAAAAGAAAAATCACTTACTTGTATGATTCTGTAGAAAAGTAAAAATCACAAGCCTATTAACAGAAGAGTTAATTTTATTATAAAAGAGAAGCTAAATAACACCTAACCAAATCACTGTATTGTTTAAAACAAATGAGTTAAACTATCCTTTTACTCTACATATAAAATGTTACTGGACATAGGGTTTTTTCCTCTCATGACAGTACAAAACAACAGATGTTCAGGCAAGCTGTACTCAAGGATCCATATGAAACAAATGATATAAACCTGAGCCCTTTGTGATGAAATATCACTTGCTGGTGATGTAATTATTCAAAAAGAATTGTAAGAAGAAAAGAAACATCATGGTGCTTGATACCATGTACCAATCTGTGGAACTATGGAACAGCAGAGGCTTCTCTCAGTCTAGTATTAATATGTCACTTTCTTCATTCAGAAGTTCAGTGTGCCAAGCATTTACTGCAATTACATGAAGAATTGTTACATGCTTGTCAATACCATGTAGAGTTTAGTAAACAAATGTTACTTACTCTGAAGACAAAATACATTTGGTGTCAATTCTTATTCAGATAACTTGAAAGGCAATTATAGTGGGACGGTCCTGAAAGAAGTAGCCTGGATCATTTACTCCAATTCACTACAATCATAGATTATATGATTGTATTTCCTTCATTTCAGCCTTTACCAGATTCATTGCATTAAGCAGATATAACATAAAGGATCACGTTTATCATATATTGTCAGGGCCAATTAAAGTAAATTTATGCAAAATTTCTGTAATATCGTCACAGGGAGAAAAAAAAATGGCTGTTGTTGAAGTTCCAGGCAGAAGCAAATTTAATAATATTCAGTGTTTACAGAGGCAGGAATGGTAGAATATGCTCAATAGAAAAGAAGGAAAAACCACTTCTGTTGCTTTTTTTACCCAATCCCTTAAGAGAGGTGCTGAAATAATATAGGCTTGATCTGTTTGGAGGGTAAAGTCAATGACAGAAGCAAATTTGGTTTTAATGCTATTCTACATATTTTTTGAAAAGAAACTTTAAATGATTGAGCCACAAGGGGAAGAAATTTTTGAGGTCTTTCCAGCCAATGCTCTTCTCAGAAAGCCTTTTTTCTTGTCTTTCCCTTACGGCCACACTTCAAGAATTTCTATTGGTGTCCTTGCTCCCAGCAGCAGCATCTCCCCAAGAGATGCCCTCCTTCCCTCACAGACATCTGGTTTTGCCCACATCCTCCAGGTACATCACTCACTTCCTTCTGGTGGTGTCTGTGACCCATGGGTTTGGCAATTGTCTATTTGTTCTTAAGAAGGGCACAGGAGATCAACTGACCCAGCTTAATTAGTTCATTGATTAGTACCATAAAGTCCATAACCAATTAGTGAGAGTGAAGTTATTAATGTCCAGTTCTGCAATAGTTTACTGTGGGGATGCAGCCATGCAGCAGAACAAAGCAAACACAAGATACAGCTAGCTCATCATAGCCCCATGTATATCCCCCTTCTTCCTCAGATCACATGAGAAAATCTTCTGTTCCCATTTTCCCTAACACAGAGAGGAGACCATAGTATTCTGGGTTTATTGTCTCCTGCCACTATTACAAAAGGAATAACTGACTTAGTCTCTAGTAGAGACATTACAGCACTTTAACTGTTAAAAAAAAAAACAAAAAAAACAAAAAGACTGCTCTGGAATGGAGTGTAGCATGAATGCAAAACATTTGAGGATGTAAAACTGAGTAACAAGACTTTGAATAACAGGGCAATAGATCCTATTCAACATCTTTCTGAATGAGATCTAGTTATATATATCATAGAAATAGGTTTTCTATACTGTGAAATTCATAGTCATATGCTAATGCTTTCGTGGGAAATTAAGCATGGTGTTTTACAATAGTAGTTAAAGTTAAAGAAGGAATTACAGAATGCAGCCAGGATGCAGTGATCATTTATGCACAGAATTTGTGCTCTGATAGCAAGCAGGTTTTTCTTTCCCTACATATAGGGAAAAAAGCCCTATGCTGTAAATGTTATATCATTATATATTTTGAGGTGTTGTGTTTGGACCATTTGGCACATCTTCATAAAGGAAATTTTTTATTCCTTTAATATGACTGCATATAGCTGGTGGTATCAACATGTACAATTAAAGGACTATTTTAAACAGGATGAACTAACACGATTGCTTCTAACAAAACCCAACAGGAGCAAGAGAAACTCATCTGCATTGGAATATGATTGATTATGATCAGAATCTGTACGACACATCATTAAATACAGTCCTCAGATTACAATGGTGGAGAGATTTCTTGTTCTGTTTCCAGAAACCAGCTTACTTTGTATCCTTACTACAGTTTTCCTCTCAAGATGTTTTTGATCACTACATTTTATAAGGATTACACTGTGACATTCAGTTTAGGGAAATACAATAATTTCTTTCAATTGCAGCTTTGTAACTTTATTGAGATTTGATTATGAATGTTTTTATAGTAGTCATATTTTACAGTATACCTCATTGTTCTTAAGAGGTAAGCAAATCTAAAGTAGCATTAGAGTAGCAAGGACTTTGTTCTCACCAAAACAGAGACAGAAGTGGTACTGCATTTGAAAGGGCTTCAGCAACACTCTTGGAGCTGAAAACAGACACATTGAAATTAGCTTGATGAAAATAAGTTAATTATCTAGTTTCATTGAAGCAAATTGATTCACAGAGGAAAGGCAGTGTGGGGGGTTCATTACTGCAGTGTTTCTTGCATGAGTTCATTGAGGCCCTGCTCTCATGTTATGAGTTGAAGTCTCATCCTAAGATGCTAATTCATGATGATACTGCAGTGCAGCTCATTTCTGAATGTGTGTTGTAATTCTGTGCTAATAGTTCATGCTTTCTCTTGATAGAGCAGTTGTGCTCCAGAGAGGGGTATAAAAACATGACCATAACTCGCCCATATCATTCCTAGCTTGAATTATTCAGTGACATACAAAGAACATGAAAAAGCTGGTACATTTTGCTGTATTTTTCCAGAAAATGGGTTTGCATCTTGTGCAAAACCCCTGAGGAATCATTAAACAGAGAAGGATGAAATAGTAAACTCTGATAAAGGAATAAACAGAAAAAAACTTGTGGAAATCATATGTTTGACCCTTTGCAAACAGAGGAGAACAATTTGTCAGGGGAACCAATGCTCTCTTCAGTCTGTGCAATTGCTTGTTGGAATGGAAATTTATTATAAAAGTGGTAGAACTGCTTTTTTCCCTTTTTTTTCTGAGGTCTTCCTAGAAATTTGCAGGTGATGAGAGAAGCCTTCATTCTAATAAAAGAATAGGCCAGCTTACTGATTGGAGAAAATTACATGAAGTTTTTTAATCAAAGTCTCTGTGGTCTGCTGTCTGATTTTCTAGGCCAGATGTCAAATGTTTTTCACTGATGTCGATGTTGAAGTAATCACTAAGCCAATTCCAAGAATGAGTAAGTGAGACTGTAATAACATTTCATTTCAGTATTACATAAGCTTTTTTTTCCCAGCTATGAACAAAGTAACAGGACCCCTCTGATTCAATATAATTACACAAACTATTACTTCGAAATTTGTGAGACAGTTTTATGTGTGGGCAATTGCTCTATACATATATATGGGAGGTTTCAGTACAAAATGCAAAAACACATTTACAAAGTTTTATATTTTTAAACATTTACATTTAATTTAAAACATAATTACATTTTTCATATTTAATCTATTTTATTAAGTTTATCTTTGCTGCTACAGTATTAACCAGTAATTTGAAAGGCAAGAATTTTCTAGAAAAAAGACTTTGCAAACTGAAAATAGGGAGAGAATGAACTAGCTGGCTCAATGAATGATGTACCTTGGTGAGTGAATCTCAGCTGAATATTGTGGGACTATGGCATCAGAGTAAATATTCTACAGTTTTTGTGTGAAATATAATCAAAGTTACTCATAGTGATGTAGAGAATTAGTCTAGGAATTAAGTCTAGAATTAGAACTAACGCAGAACTTAAGGAACATATTGTCTATAGCTGTTTCAAGAAAGTGGTGATATAATAAAACAAATGTCAGAGATAAGTAGAGAAAAAAGCAAATCTAACTAATATGAAACTATACACAATGCTCAGAGTAATATTACCCTATGGGTAAATTAATAAATTAATGGGTAAATTAATATGGGTAATTATTAATGCAAAGCTACTCATGTGGCACATTGACCCTTAGCAGAAACTAATAAAATGTTAACATTGCCTCTTTCACCACGGTTCATGTCCTTATTGGAAGTATATTTTGATTGCATATCTTCTGCTTTATCC
>VZUA01039911.1:0-26564 GCA_013401035.1 Horornis vulcanius
AAAAAAAAAAAAGGAGAAAGGAAAAATCATATAATTGGTTATTAAAAGCTGATTCAAGTGGGAATACAGAGATTAGGATACACACGAAACCTGAACTGGCTGGTGCTGTACCAGTGAAAGGATCAGACATAAATTGCTGGAAATAAAAGCAAAATATAAGTAGGTAACAAGTGAAGTGATTTGAATCCTGGTGGATTTTTATGCAGAGTACTAGTAAGGCGTCTGTCCCTGCAGCAGTGCACCCTGAATTGGCAAACCTATCCTTGTGTATTACCTACCTGCAGCCTGACAGAGACAGGTTTATCAGTGCAGCAATGCTTGAGTCTGTGCTCCCCTCAAGCAGCTCTTTCTCAGTCCTGCTTTGTGACTGCAGCTCAATCTGGAAGCCAAACTGCTTGGTCTTACTGGCTTCACCTCTGCTCACAGAAATGGGACTTTGGGAGCCCTGGTACCAGAGAAAGGCAATACCATCAAAAATGCTGAAGTTATCACTAGTTCCTCCTTCCAATGGGAAGAGATAAATATAAATCTCTCAAGCTACACAAGAAAGAGGGAGCTGAAGAAGTATGCAGAAGATACCTGTGGGGTTGACCTGTGGGGGACAGAGGAGCAAACTATAGATGGTGGAGCAAGTCAGTGGGGTGGGGTGCTAGTGGGGAGCACAGGGCCTGACAGTCCAGAGAGACAGCAGCCTTACTGGCAGAAATGCATCCTGCAGGATATGGCTGCCTCTTGCACCACACCACACACCACACCACACACCACACCACACACCACACCACACCACAGAAGGATGGCTTGGCCATATTTCTAGAATAGGAAGTGCTGAGTTGTGAGTTCATGCTTTGGTCCTGGGAGGCCCTGTGCACCACAAGCGGTGGGAGGATAGGGGCTGCATACTCCATGTGAAAGCATCTGGAGGAGGACTGGAGTCATGCAGCAAGAGGGGAAGGGCATTGTAATAGCAGGAGAAACCCACTGATGCCGTTGTACACTTCTGCCCTCACCCTGCTTCTCGCCAGGTTCTCGGCCTTATGTAACTGAGCCTCCTATGGCTCCAGGGCCAAATTTCTTTCCCACCCTTGGCAGCAGGCTTCCACTGTGGCCTCCCCTGAACCCCACTGCCGTGTGCAGTATGACGGGTAGAGCTCCAGTTGCGTCAGTTTGGGGCTTGTTGCTAGGCAGAACATAGAGAATCGTCCTTGAGGCCTCCCAATGCCACGTCTAACCCTGCCAGGGCTGCATCATGACAAGAGATGGGGTCAGCTGGGGGAAGTGAGAAAATAACCTCTAGGTGCCTGGAGAGGGCCTGCATAAACTTCCGAAGATTATTCATTTCAGTCGAAAGAAGAGAGAAACTGTGCAGCCCTCAGCAGAAAACGGTCCAAACAGATTCAATACAAGATGTTTCTCTGTGAAAGGTTTTGAAAGGTGCTGTTCCTTGGGGCTGGTTGCAATTAGAAGTCTGCCCTCTAGTCTGGGGCTAAGGATCCTGGATAGACCTGCTGTCTGCACTCCACTGCCTTCCAACCTGCCTCCAGCCCTGAATCCTTGACCCCCATTGTGGCCTCAGGAGTGCCCATTACAGCACTGGGGTCAACAGCAGGTCATGGCTCCCCAGCAGTGTCAGCCCAGCCACAGCACTGATGGAAGGGGTCACTCATTGCACCTGGGGAGGTGAAGCCTTACTGGTGGTTGTGTAGTAAGCATGGGTTGAATGCAAGGTCCTTTCTCCTCCAACTTAGGTGCAGGTATAAACAGGTAAAATTCACAGTGAACCACTGGCCTCTGCATTGAAGGCATCAGCAGTCTGTTTGCTCGAAGGTTGGCAAGTCTCTCTTGTCCCTGAGCAACTCTTCAGTCTCTGGACATTTGCTGCCATGGCAATAAAGGAAGACTTGGAGCAGCCCTTGGAAGTCAGGAAGAGCGTAGATTCTCATTTATCCTAGCCATGCAGGAATTAAGAGGCAGGAAGGCATAGGTTCACATCACTTAGCAAAAAAGGCCTTCTGAGAATGGTATCATTTGTGGTTTGCAGTACCATCTAAGAGGGAAGAATTTCTGCTGGGTGCCAGAATTACAAGTTTAATTGGGTCTTGCAGCAATTAAAAAAAAAGAAAAAAAAGAAAAGGCAAGAAATTCCTACAAACCAATGACAACTTGAGCTTACTTTAATCCTTCAGGTCCTGGTGCCTCCAGGGAAGTGCTTTCCTACCTTTAGTTTATTAAGGAAGATACCTCCCAGTTGTAATGAACCCACAAACTGGTGTTTGTCAACTGGTGCATTGGGATCCCAGAAACTCTTAGGTCAGGACAGACTGATGGTTTCCACAAGCTTTATGGTCCATCAATCCACTCTCAGTGAATTACAAAATGCTAGTGCTGGAATACCTGGACTCTGCAGATTTGCCCCCAGCAGTTTGCAGTCTGAGGAAAGTGGTAGCAAAGGATGGCAGCCCAGGCACTCCACAAAGCCAAACTCTGTCCTTCGGCTGCCACCAGAAAGAGTTAATGGACAGCCATGTTCCAGGTGTTTGAAGTGACTACAGTTGCAAAGGGGAGGAGAGGTCATTTTTGGGTGGGGAGAGCAGCCCTCTCTGTGAGCCAATGACTAAATGATTCAGTCTCAACGCCCAGTTTTGGGGATTATTTCATGGGCAAGAATTCACAGGACTTTCCTCTCAAGGGGATTTGTTCTGGATGAAAACTAGGGACTGGACCCCCAAGCTTGTTGGTGTCTCCCTGTCTGTGCTGTAGAAGGTAAAGTGCTATGCTCTGGTGCCTTGCTTCTTTCAGGTGGGTAGTGGGGAGCTCTTCCCTGGCTGCCTACACTGAAGGTATCTATTGTCCCTGTGTCTACAGCTCCCCTTTTCAGAAGAACCATGTTGCAGGGTGGTGTAAGGGCTCTGCTAGGATGGACTGTATATTTGGGACACAGCCCAGCTGTTGAACTGAGATACGTGGCTCATTTATAGGCTCTGGGTTTTGTGCAGCCCTGCTGTATATTTCTTCAGCTGACTTTCTTCTGGTGGAAAGGAAACCCAGAAGGATTCAGCAGAAAAGCTGAAGTCTTGCTTTGTGACCCTGTTAGATCAGCCTGGGTTGCTATAAATAAGGCACTGATGGTAGAGTAATTGCAGCAGCATGGGGCATTTCTAGGTACAAACTTCACTGAAACAGTGAGAAGTTTGTTCAGATAGCAAATCCTGTCTGAACTAGGCACACTATAGCCCTTCTGGCTCAGTCTCTGCAGCAAAGAAGGGGAAGCTGTATTGTATCTGTGAGTGTGGGGCTATGTAACTACCATTAAGAAAGGGCCACTTTTCACTGAATTGATTTTCAGTGGAGCAGAGAAATAGAACAGAATAGAAAGCGTAAGCACTTTGTGGCAGGATTACAAGGTAGTGTGCCAGTATCAGCAAGAATGGACTTTGTGTCTCAGAAGGTCTGCCTCTTCTGTGCCCTATCGCTAAACTGCAGTTGGAAAGTCCTGAGTCATCATCAGTTTGTAAATTAGGCTTTTCCTGCCTGGTCTAGCTCATGTTCTGGGTATAACATGCTGGGATGTATAAGTTACTTTTGTGTCCATTTTTGGGTCTTGAAGGCAGCTGTTCCTCTGCGGTGCCTTGCTTGTTATTGAGTTTCAGGTTGAACTACAGGCCCTTTGCTTCGAGCAGTGCTGCCTCCTGGATTTCCCTCTTGGCCATACCATTCTTGCTCTATTTCCTAAGTATTGCCTTTTGCTCTAGGCTCTCTGGGCTATGCTGTTCTCTGCTGACAGAAGCAAGTGTCTAACCTCTATCCTGCCACTGCCCAATGCATCCTGATAACACTGAAGAAGAACTACCTTTTTGGCATCTGACATTTGATTTATAGTGCTGCATTTCTGTCTGTAGACTGGAGGAACATTCTGGATATGAACAGACAGTGGGCTGGCCCTTGTGTTTGGAGGTTGAGGTGTGCAAGTTGATAGCTGTAGGGAGAGAGTGGGTGACCTGGTCCTTCTGTCAGTGGAATATTGAATCCGCAGTCAAGCAGTGACTGCAACATACTGCTAATTCTTGGCTGCTGGCTTTAGCAGGGCTTTCTCCTCTTCAGTGCAGGAGGTCCATGCTAGGCAATGGTGCAGTTAACACAGAGAAGTGCTTTAATCTTTCCCACTGTATTGCCCTCTCACTTATGCACGGGGTTTCACTACATCCTAGCACCAAATTCAACCCTACTTGCTGCTGCTGCTTTTTCCATAGGCAGTAGGTAGTATCTACAGCTTTCAGAACTTTTAGTTATGGGCTGCATCCCCAAATGGACAGATTCCTTGTTTGACATGTGTTAACTAAGCCCAGGAAACTCACTCTGCACTGACAGCTCTCAGGATGGACTCGTACCTGATCCAAGTGAATGGCCACGGCGATCATGCCCCTATGCTAGATGTTAATCTCAAGAACACTGGGAACATCATATCACCAGGAAAGGTGAAGGGTCGGAAGCCAAGATGGGCTGTGAGGGCTTCTGAAATGTCAAAGAAGACTTTCAATCCTGTCCGAGCCATCGTAGACAGCATGAAGGTGGAACCCAACCCAAAGAAAGCCATGATCTCCTTGTCCTTAGGTGAGCATAGTCCTGTGGCTGAAGCCTCCAGGTATTTGGGTCAACTGTGTGGCTGACAGATTGCAGGGCTCTGAACTACAAAGTTTGTGCAAACACCAAAGGATAGGTCAGACAACCACACAGCTCTGTGCCTGTCACAGATCAACAAGAACTTTACTATTTTTTCAATCTTTGAAAAGGAGACCCGACGGTCTTTGGAAACCTTCCCACGAATGATGAGGTCACACGGGCTGTGAAGGAGGTTTTGGACTCAGGGCAGTACAATGGCTATGCTCCATCTGTTGGTAAGTTGACAAAACTCAGCCTGTAAGAGTTGGACGAAGTCATGTGCCAGCTCCTACCACACAGCCCACGGACATCTTTCCATTAGCACCCTACAGCTGTCCTCACCAACAGTCACATGAACACACAAGTATGTGTATCTCCCAGACACATCTGTGTGCTCTTTCCTGCATGGGCTGTTTAAGGTCCAGAGCTCCTGCAGAAGCTGTTTGCTGCCCCAGCCATTGGGGCAGACAGGGTATTGAGAACCCAGAAGGCCTTGGGAGTGTGTGTCCCTGCCATGACTTATAGCCAAGCTCCTGTCTAATCTGCCTTAACCAGGACTCCTCTTGGGCTCCCTGACTTCACTGACGCCATGAGCCTTGTTTGCAGTTAGTGCCAAAAGCATGCACAGAGCACAGATCATGCCTGTACCATGGGACCCTCCATCTGGTGACAGGGAGGGCTGCCCCAGTGCCATCACTAAACAGTGAAAGCCATGTCATCACACTTGGCTTCCTTCTGGCTCAGAAAACTCCCTGGCTACCTTCCACTCTTCTCCCATCAATTTTGCCCCTGGGACATGCTGGGGCCAGAGTCTGCCTCCCTGTCCAAGGTTTGTCCTTGCTCTTGGCCATTCTGGCTCAGCCTTGGGGCTGCATGGAGCTTGGCCTGAGCCAGGACAGTCTCTGTCACCCTGGGAAACCACCAAATGGGCTTTCCTCAGCTGGCCAGTAGCTGTGAGTCTTGTACTGGTAAAAAGAAAGAAACGCTACTGGGAACAAGAAGGAAAGAATCTGTAAAAACCTCCCTTCCATGTTTGACTCCTCTTTCCTCAGGCTACCAGTCCTGCCGGGAAGCTGTGGCTGCATACTACAACTGCCCAGAGGCACCACTGAAGGCCCAGGTACTGGTGCCCAGCCAAGGCACTCCCACTGCAGTGCAAACAGGGTGCTGCTGCCTGCAGACCATGGGGCATGGGGGCCCTACCCCAGCTCTCCCTCCCTGCCCAGTTACAGGACTAAAAGCTAGCCAAATCCCAAGGTGGCCTCCTTCTGCTCTCATCCCTTCCCTGAGCCCCTTCACCTCCACCTTCCCCAGGAGGAGGTTGTGCTTTCCACCAGCTGAAGTTTCCCTGCTTTCAGGCAGGCTCTGGCACTGTCTTTTTTGCTGAGACGCTCTGCCTGGCAGAGTTGAGCCTGGATGTTATGTCACTCCTGTGTGTCTGGAGTACTTCAGAGTGGCTATGCTTCCCACTGACCTCTCCGTGCTCTTTGCAGGATGTCATCTTAACGAGTGGCTGCAGCCAGGCCATAGAGCTTGCCTTGGCAGTGCTGGTCAACCCAGGCCAGAACATCCTGGTGCCACGGCCTGGCTTCTCCCTCTACAAGACTCTGGCACTGTCTATGGGGATAGAGGTCAAACTCTATAACCTCTTGGTAAGTGGTGGCAGGTCTGAAAGGAGCAGCCCTGACATTTCTCCTCTCAGAAATACCCTGGCCCTAGCAGGGAAGTGGATGAAGGTGACATGAGTAACCCTGGGTGCCCTGGCACACCTGACCTTGTGTGGCAAGTCCAGTTCCTCAGCTTTTACTTCCCCTTCTCTTCACTTCACTAGCCAGACAAAGCCTGGGAAATTGATTTGGAGCACTTGGAGTCTTTGGTGGATGAGAAAACAGCTTGTCTCATTGTGAACAACCCATCGAACCCCTGTGGCTCTGTGTTCAGCAAGAGCCACCTCCAGGAGATCCTGGCAGGTGAGCCTGCCTGTGTGTTTCTGGGGCCTGGGGCATGTTTGCAGTCTAGGGTCTGTCCCCATTGCTCATGTCTCAGTCACTGCAGTACCATGGCCCAGGGCTTTGCTTCTGACCGACTCCACCTCAGGAATGAGGGCTTGCTCAGTGTGGAAGTGCTATCTTATCTAGGCAAGAACATGCAGAGCATGTGTCTTCCTCAAAAGCTCTGTGTGACTTGGACTGCTCATTTCTCCCCTCTGGCTCCACAGGGAGTGTTCACAGGAACCCTGTGCTTCCTGATCCCTGTCCTGACAGAGTGGGCTGTGCTCCAGTTGGAGCAGAACTAGGCTTAGTCAGGGCAGGGATCCCCAGTAGTCAGGCTCTCCAAATAAACAGTCTGTACCAGGACGATAGGGACCCTGCGCCCTGAGATAGAGCTTCCCTCATAGCTCTGCCAGGCCCTGCAGCAAAGGGCAAGCCTGTTCCCATGGAGGATGCAGGTGGCCAGGCTGAATGCCCTCTCTTCCACAGTGGCATCAAGACAGTGTGTGCCCATCCTGGCTGATGAGATCTACGGAGACATGGTGAGTGTCAGTTGCAGTCCTTTGCACTCCCAATGATGCCTGTCCTTTTTGATGCACCTAATCCTTGGCCATGGCAGCCAGGTCTCTAGAGGTGAGGGACAGCTCCACTCTTCTGTGTCTGGGTCCATGCCTGGAGCTCCCAGTCCTTTGGTGCATGGTCCTAGGGGAACCTCTCATGTCCAGCTCCCTTCCTCTTCCCAAACAGCTTGCTTTTATGTGTGTGCACTTACTATCTTCATACTTTGAAGCTGTGAGTTTTCACCATTGATTTCCCATTGCTTCCCTGCATCCCTTCTTGTTCAGCCTCATGCACATGCCCAGTTGTCACAGTAAGAGGTGGGGACAGCCCTAACACAGTCTCTGTTCATAGGTATTTGCTGATTGCAAGTATGAGCCCATTGCAACTCTCAGCACCAATGTGCCGATCTTGTCCTGTGGTGGCTTGGCAAAACGATGGCTAGTCCCTGGCTGGCGGATGGGCTGGATCCTAATTCATGACAGGAGGGACATCTTTGGTAATGAGGTGAGAACCGCTGAGTTGCTATCATGGCAACAGATTTGCAGAGTCTTTAGTATGTGGATCACCAGGTCTTTAACTGATACAGGCAGGTACTGTTCTTTTGCTCTCACGTGGGTGTCACCTAGTTGTGCTTACCAGCCTTTCTGCCCCTCTTTCATGTCCCTCCCTTACTCCATCTGCTCCCAGACATGGCCTTCTACCCACATCTACACTGTAACTCACTCAGTGTCTCTGCTGCTCATTAATATATGCCTTATCCTTTTTCTGTGCTTCTGACTTCTCAAATAGCTCCAGTGTCCACTGAAAGTATTGCATGGCTTATCCAGCATGTGGAGTCCATGTGTGGTGTCTATGTGCTCTTACGTGGTTTCTCTTAAAAGTAAGAACAAAGCACCTTGCAGTGCTGCCAGTACTTTATCTGGCTATTTTTCAGCTGTGTTACAAGGACAACCATCTACTGCAGTGACCTTTCCACCTAGAAGGCTCTCTGCAGAGGAAGAGGGAGAAGAGAGGACCAAATGAGTGAGCAGAAAAGCTAATGTTGATTGTCCTTACCTGGCTTTGAAAGTGTGGATTGTGGGCACAAACCTAAGGGACATGCAGAGCTGCATTTGGAACAGCTCTGGCTTTATTTGTATTATCTATATTCCAGTCTGGTTTGAGTCAGATTGGGAAGCTCCAAAGGTTGTCTCTGCTGGCATTTCAATCTGCAATGGAGCAACAGAGAATGACAGTGTAAATAGTGTGCTAAACCTGGCATATAGTCAAACAAATGTTTTTCAGTAGTCTGTATGCTCACTGAAGAGAAGGGTGTGAACAGCTGTAGAAATACAGGAAGTGAGCCTTGGAGCTGTTCCTTTCCTTTAGGGAAGCATCATCTAAGCTGCAAACATGATGTTTTCTCAGATCAGGGATGGCCTTGTAAGACTGAGTCAAAGGATCCTAGGGCCCTGTACAATTGTCCAAGGAGCACTGGAGCGTATCTTGCACCGAACACCACCGGAGTTCTACCACAACACTCTAAGCATGCTCAAGGTAAACAGGCTGTTAGATCAAGAAGGTCTATTCACAGATTGTTTGGAGGGAATCCTTTCTCTCCAGTTCATCATTCTTCCTCTCCTCCCCCCCAACTGGAGGTACAGTTTTGTCTGTGATTAGATGACCCAACAAATCAAATTCCAGCAGGAGACAGTGTAACGGGCAGAAATACTGGCTGTGATAAATTTCAGGCAGCCTAGCTCTGCACCTGGAGCTGCTGACCCAGGAGATGGAGTTTGGTCCTGACTTGCTGAGCTCAGCTCAGTAACCCCTGTTGTACTCAAGGCCATGATCTCCCATGCTGTTTGCATTTGTTGTCCCTTTATTTGCAGTAGGCAAACCTGTTCATAGACCTGGTCCAGAGTTTGGTTTCCAATCACTGAGCTGCTTCCCAGAATTTCTCCTGTTTTGAAATTTCTCCTTTTTGCTTTCCAGTCTAATGCTGACCTTTGTTATGCTGCTTTAGCAGCTATCCCTGGCCTTCAGCCTGTCAGGCCTGCTGGAGCCATGTACCTGATGGTAAGTGAGGATCACCAACGCTTACACTAGGTCTGGTTGCCAGAGCTAGTCAGTGTTTCAGATTGGTGCTCGCCACCAGGTCTCCGTTACTGTGCATTTTCATATTGCCCTGTGCAGTAAATGTGTTCCCTGGTCACCTTAGAAGGCCAGGTTATGCTGTTCACTGCTCACAGAGCAGAGGCCAGTACACTTAACCCTCGTGCTCCTACACAGAACTCCATGACTTGTACTTTGCAAGACAAGGCTGTTTTACCTGAATATGAGGCTAGCTGGTAACTGGAAGCCCCTATAAAAACAAGGCAGATTATCATACCTCCTTTGGAAGATGTAGCCATCTTCATACTAGCACGCCTGTCTTCTGCCTGTGGTATTGCCTCTTCTTCTGTCTTTTCCCATGTCTGTTTACTTTAAAGTTTATACTGTGCTAAAATTTCCTTTTCCATCTCATCAAGTTCAATTGAGACATTTATGACATTTTAGCACATTTTTATTTTTTTTTTCTTTTATTTTGTTCCATCTCATAATGTCTCCAGTTTTTCATTCACTCTTAAATTGTGGACACAGAACTGGACAATACTGCAGTATCTGTCTCACTCATTTCTATAGAAAAATCCTTATTACTTGACCCTGTTTCCAGTTTTACCCAGAGCCACACAGGTCATTTTGCTCATGCTTTTTATGTAGAGGCACAGCTCTAAGATTCTTTCATACTTATTGTACTTCTGCAGTAGCTGACTGTCTATTTCAAATTAAATCATGTGTTTATTTTTGTTTTCTAGTAGCTCTTCCAGAACTTCTGTAGGCAAATTATCTATCAAATTTTCTGTTTAAGAATATTTTGATGAGATGTTTAAAATCTTCTTTGGTTATGAAGGTCAGTCTAGATGGGGCCCTGGACAACCTGATCTAGTGGGTAGCAGCCCTGCCCATAGTGGAGGCACTGGAACTAAACAAGCTTTAAGGTCCCTTTCAATCCAAACCATTCTAGGATTCTATAAACAAATGGCCAGAATAGCACTGTCTTTATGTGAAAGATGGACACAGAAAAGAAATATTTATTGAAGATTTTACCATTTTCATGTCATTTTACCAATTATATCATCCTACAAGGATTTATTTAGTTCATGATACTCTAGACCTTTCTTTTTATTTTAAACCAAAGCAGTTTTTTTTTTCTTGCATGACAGGATTATTAATGTATATTGAGTTCTCTGCCAAGCTCTCTCTCAATGTCTTACTTATTCCTTTTCACTTCTAATTGGTTACTGTGTCTTTTCTATCAGGTGTTTTTTTACTGAAGCAGCATTTAACTGAAATGCCATTTTAGGTGGTTAATGAAGGCATTTTCAGAAGCCCAGTTTTCATTTATATGTTTTTGTGTTGCATCCCAGGCAGCCCAAATCATCAGCAAAAATTGAGGGAAGACAGTTGCACTTGACTGGGAAGTCGTTGGGCCATGTGTGTAAGCAAGGACAATGTAGGTAGTTTTGGTGCCCTTGATTGCCATGTTACATCCCTCTGCTGCAGGTTGAGATTGAGATGGAGCATTTTCCAGAGTTTGAAAATGATGTGGAGTTCACTGAGCGACTCATCTCGGAGCAGTCTGTGTTCTGCTTGCCAGCCACGGTGAGCCTAACACTGAGAGCCCCAAGGAGCTGTGAGGCCAAAACATGGTGGGTGGGAGAGGCTGTCGGGGTTTGCATCCCTGAGCTCTGAGGACAGGCTGGGAGTTGCATATGCAAGTGTCCATGGTCTGTAATACTGTGTAGGAACTGGCTGTCAGCCTCCCGTGCTGTGTGGGGCAGTCTCTGTCTCACTAACGGCACTCAATCAGCTTGCCAGGATCTTCCCAGCTCCCAGCTTGCCCAGTATTTCACATGCTGGCAGAGCAGTGTCCCTGAACTCCATATATCCCCATACCTCCCGGCTGAAGGTGCTCTCTCAGAGGAGTTTTCCCACCTATGTTCCTTTCCTGAGTCTGTTTCCAGTCCCCCACCCCTGCAGACATAGGAAAGGCTGAGAACATCTGTGCCTTGCATTCACTTCCAACATTGGATACAGACAGGCCCTTAAATATTCTCCAGCCCCCTCCTTTGCTAGCTCCTTTCAGCCCATTCCCTGCACAGTCTGGTTTGCACAGTTCACACAAAGTCCTCTGGCCTGTCCCCCTCATAGCATTATGTCTACACAGATGGAAATGGGAGATTTCCTTGGAACAGGAAAAACATTCTAAGGGAACAAGAACCAAGCCCTGCTGTTTTACATTGACTACATTCATGGGCTGATGCAGCTCATGGTGCCCAAGGCAGGGCTCTAAAACTGGCACTATCCCAGGTAATCTGCCGGCTTCATCTTTTCTCATTTCAGTGCTTTGAGTACCCAAACTTCTTCCGTGTAGTGATCACCGTGCCTGAGGAAATGATCTTGGAGGCCTGCGGTCGCATTCAGGAGTTCTGTGAGATGCATTACCAGGGTGCTGAGGGGACCCAGGATCTGGAGTGTGACAAATAGCTACAGCTGGCCCCCTGCCCCTGTCAGGCTACACCTTGTATGAGGCAGCAGCTGGGCAGGCAAGGCTGCTTCCAGCCAGCCCCACCTCTCCCTGCCTGTAAGCAGCCACTGTCCTGCTGCTTCATTTTTTGTGCTTCACAGACTCCTCAGCATTATGGAAAGAAGAAGATACTTCTCTCTCCTCCTCCACTAGAGCTTGCACATCCTCTTGCTTCCAGTCCCCCATGTCTCTGTAGACTCAGCATTTGTGCCCTGTCTTGGTCTGTGAACCAGCTGCAGGCAGGGGCAGAAGGTTATTCCTGTGTTGGGCCCTGTGACAAAGGCCCTTTTGGCCTGTGGCTCCTGTGCTGGCCACACTTCCCCTTGGGGACAGGAGAAGGCTGTTGTCTTGGAGGATAAGAGAAAGTACCCACGTCTCTCTTCCTTATGTTACCTTAGGAGGCCAGAGCTCTTTATACCAAGCCCTTTGTGTGATAAAGGGAGTAAGTTATTGTAACTTTTTTTATTAATAAAAATTCTGACATGGCAGTCCTGCACTGTCCTACTGTTGTGCTAGGTTGGACTTAGTCACTGTGTGGGTCACCTTTGCTCACCCCATGTTAAATTGCAGTACCCCAGCCATGTCCCTGCCTGCCCAGGGCCATCCTGTGTGCCAGCAGGGATATGGTGAGAGTGATTCAGACCCCCAAAGAAACTCACCAGCCCTGAGAGCAGGATGGGCCCTGCAAGCTTGACACACACTGGAGCCAGCCCCTCCTGTCCTGATGATGTTGGCAGCTTGCTGTTGCAGCCTGTCCACTCTCCACAGAACAGTTCCGTCTGCCCCTTCTCACCCACTGTGGACCCCAGCAGAGCAGTGAGTGCTGTGCTTGCTGCTGCAGGGAGGCAACTGTCCCCAGGACTGGAGCTAGCCATGCCTAAGTACTCAAGGCTTGGCATGTCTTTCCCGCTGTAGTAGTGAATCACTGGGTGGCACCCCCTGGCTCATACTGTATGTGGTGCTTATGACATGCCAGAGGTACCAGGGTTACTGATTGCTGAATACGTCAGCTCCATAGAGTAATAAGGAACTGGTGGCCTGTTGTCTGTTTATTCAGTGGAAATGGGAGGAGATGATAACGCCCATTGCAACATGTGTTCTGGTGAGATGCTCAGGAGCCATTTCTGGAACTGTCAGAAGGGCAACTTGTGGAGTGCCTCATGTTGCCACCTTCAGCTCTGTTCACCTGTCCTCCCACGGAGTTCAGATCCACAGGTCAACCCTGCCTCCCCAATGACAGGAAAAGTGAGCTAGCTCTAGACTACACACTGCCAGTCCTGCCAGGTTCTATAACTGTCTAGCTGTCTCCCCTTACCTTGCCCAGTACAAAATCTGGGTACCATTAGAGGGGAGAAAGATAGCAGTGTATTAAAAGGTCTTTGACACTTCAGCTTAGTGTCCACGCTACCTCCTTTCCCTTTGAAGAAAGCAATCCCAGAACAAATAGAGAGGGAAGCTGGGGCTGTGGGTGAATGGTACACAGCTTCAGAGATTTCATGCCATTAGACCTTCAAATACAGCCAAATAACCAGAGCTGCTTAAGAAAAAAATATTGACAAGTAACCAGCAGGTGGTGTGTGAAGGGTCTGTTTGACCAGGAGACCTTTACAGCATGATGTTGCTGCACTGTTATGCCATCCTGAACCTACTACAGCTTTCAGGTTCCATTTGCTTCCTTCAGCTCTTCTCCATGTAACTTAGGTTCTGTGGCTTTAATCCCCATTACTACTAAACAGATCCCAGTTTTAGAGAAAGCTGATCCTTTGAGATCCCTCTTCCTTCAGAAACCCCTTTTCTTTCAGAATCCCCTCAGAGATGGCTGGTAGCATGCAAATATTCTGCAATAATTAACACAATCCTGTTTCTTGTTGACCGAGCAGCATTTGACTGGGAAGGCTGAGAGAGCCAGAGACACAGGCACATGTGGGAACCCTAAAAACTCCCTCAGGGAAACGTCCAGCCTTTGCCCTGGGAAGGATTTACCATAGAGTTCCTCGCCTAGGCTGAAAGGGAAGACTTCCTGCATGGTGCCTTGCAAAACTACTGCCAATCTACCCTGGCTTGTTTCCCCCATTGGTCACATAACCCTGCCCTCCCGAATTGGTCATCCCTCATACCCCTCTATAGGTTGCCTTGCCCTTTGTACCGCCCCTGTGCCCTCAGGTCATTGGCCACTGAGCCTTTACTTAACCCCCGAGCAGCACAGGGTCTGTGTCCGTGGCCCATGATCCCTTCGGCGTGCGGAAATAAACCCTGCTGGAACATATCATACAGGAGACCCTTCCTGTCTTTCCTCCGCTGAGGCAGGTGTGTGTGCATGGACTTGAAATGGCTGTCCTTGTGACCTGCTCAGAGCGGCTTCTGAAGGAGACGCTTAGAGAAGATAGCAGCAGCATTTTACAATCCTGCCACCATGCTACAGGCATATATATACCTCATAAATATCAGGATATTTAGATTTCTCAAGGCCACATCCTCCATTGTCATCTTTTGTAAACATATCGCTGCCCTTTGACCACACCTAGGTTTTCCCTGATGCAATAGCAAACTAGAATTAAACCACAAACGTGCTGGTATCATTTTTCAGGTATTAAAATCACAGATGCTTTGCGTCATGGCGTGGGTGTAGGTTAGAGCACCCTGCCAGCCATACAAACTAGCCTAAGTTGGAGTTTGGAGGTACTCTGTGCCAAAGAAAACCCCTTTCAGCATTGAGACCAAGCAAGAAGTCAAGACACGGGTCTGAAGCTGCTCTTCGGGGATGCTCAGACAAGATTTGCAGAGCTTTAGCAGAACTGCCCCAGTGCCCTTATGACTGACCATGGGAAAATAAGGGAAGATTGGCAAAGGAGTATTGTAACTACACTCAAGTGTCTTGCAGGTGAAGTGTAGAAAAACTAATTACACTAGAAAAAATAATTACACTAATAGTTGTTTAGTCTTGTGTGTTTGGTAAGTGGTACATCTGTCTTTATCATAGGCCTGTGCTAGACTTAATAACCACCCCACTGAAAATGCTTGATATTTCTGCTTTGCTACAGTAAATCTCAGTGGTAAACTATGCCTGTAATAATCCCTGATATACATGTGAAAACAGCAGGTTTGATGATCCTTGAGCATGGACCAGACTCCACAGTGCTGGCATCCCTGTTTGTGTGCTTCTACCTGGGTCCTGCTTTGAGGATTCCCTGCTTGGTGAGGTAATGGAAGTAAATTTACTCTGCATTTCATCTGCACAGCCATCCTCCCTGTCTTAGCTGGGGAGGAGCAGTGGTATGCGTTGTGCATCTGCTCTTTTCTGTGCTGTCTGGGGTGGCCATGTTTAGGATTAAGGTGATTTACCTCAGATAGGGGGACCTAGGCAAGGAGGCAACCTCATGCCTAGTGCTCTCTTTGGGAAAGGGAGGAACTTCTCAGCTTGAAGTGTCTTAGTCCTCAGCTTCCAAAGGGGCTGGCAGCAGGTTCAACCCCGACAGGGAAACTGGCACTGCAGGCAAACTGGGACAAATTGCACCTGCCAGCAGTGAGACCATCAATTCCCCCAGGTGCTTTAAGAACCTCGGTGTAGCCCAGCTCCTGGCTCTGGCCTCACCCACTCCCTCTTCCAGCAGCCCTGACTGCCTTCAGAAGATCTGTAGACCAGAGGGGTCCCTGAGGGTCTTCCTTCCTTGGGGCCATGGCCTTTGGCTGCAAGAACCTGTCTACATGAGCCTGCTCTCTACCATCATGTAGCCATGCTGTACACCTGCAGTGGGAAAATGTGGTCTTCTTTGATTTGGACCCAGAAATGGTTGCAAGGAAGCAGTCTGGGGGATGATGGTGGAGGCCCTGGTGAAATACAGCCCAGCCTTTCTGGGAGTTCAGGTAAGGCTTGAGCATTGCATGGCAGTGGAACCCCAAGAGAAGGTGTCTGCAAAATGTCTGCAAAATACTTTGTATGTGAGGCCTACTACATCCCAGGGTGTGCTGCTCTGTCAGAGGCCAAAGGAGCTGACTTGCTCTGGTGGCATTACCCACCAGAGGCACATAATAGGTTTCCACAAGCCTGAGAATTGGCCAGGAAGAGGACATGGCACCAGTGGGCTAGGAGACAGTAGTTATTTGAGGTGACTGGGAGGGATTTTGTAAATCAGAGTGTGAGAGTGTAGAGGAGCTCTGCAGGAGAAGGAAGGCTAGCATGGTCAAAGTCATGCCATTGACAGGATAGTCACGCAAGACACATCCTCAGCAGGATTCCAGTAGCTAGAACGCACCTACCAAGCTAGCTAAGCATAACAACCTGTCAGAACAAGGTTGAGGCTGTCTGTTGCATGCTTTCAGCCTTGGTCCCCAGCACTGGGAGAACCTCCTGAAGGGCAGAAGTGCTGGGATCTTCCTCATGGTTTGGCTGTCTGGCATGGGCTCTTACAGTGCTGGGAGCCCAGATCTATACCAGCCCTTTGCTTTGTTATATATTGTCTTTGTTTTCCTTATTTGTCTTGGGTCAGTGTTCCCTGAAGCTTTGCCAAAGCAAAGAGGTGTTGTCAATAAGTCTGAATGACTTATTTCCTGGATACCTGACAGAAGTGGTGCTGGCACAGGGTCTTCTGCACTTCAGTGCATTGCATGGGCTATGCGTGCTCCAGGTCTGCTTGTTGCTGTTGTTTCTCTCAACTCCAAACAAGCTGTTCTGCTCCAACTTCTGTTCCTGTGCTGATTTCCAGTTTCAGACTGCCTATGTACATAAAGAAGGCAGAAGCTGACCAGTGAAATTAATTCAAATTTTGAATAAATACTTTTTTTTTCTTAGTATTTTTCCCATTTCTGTAATGTGTTGGTAAAGTATTTTGTGACCTCCTTCTTTCTCTCGTGTTTTCTCATTTTCCTGTTCCCCCACCACTTGATATTAGAGTGCTATATTACAGTGAAGACAATAAATGATACTGCAACTGTACAAGGGTGAGAGAGGGAGAAGGTCAGCCACTATCCTTGCTCTTGCCTAACACAACTTTGGGTTCTTATGTGCCAATTCAGACAAGTCTAGTTATCTCAAACTGCTTCTAAATAAAAATATAACTTTAAAACTTACCTCAATCACAAGAAAAAAGCCACAGGCACACCAGCCTGTCCCTGGAGAGATGCTGCCATATAGGATATTATATCAGTAATTTGTCTCATTTTTCCTTGTTCTGGAAGGCATATGGGGCAACATCTGCTCTAGCCCAGAAAGAACTTGCTCTGACTGGAATTTAGCACAGGCATTGCACCTCTGCTCCTATGCATTCTGGAGCTTCCCTCACTGCTGCATTCTTTCCATTGTCTATGAATGACAATTTCTAAAGCAACCAGGGTGACTGTATACAGCATCCCTACCAAAAAAGGCTCTTTTCTGAAAGCAGAGTTCCCTTCTGTTGCCTTCATCCCAATGAAAGTAATGAGCAATTGACATAGAGACTTTATTATTGTAGATTACTGTCAAGTTTCTTTACTGCAAGGAGCAGGGTTTTTCCTGTGCATTTCAAAACACAGTATAACAGTACTCAAATCCACTGATCAGCACAGGAGACCATGCATGGCCCTTGTGTGAGCAGTGACATTGTAGCTTTGTGTCACAGTCAGTCTTGCAGAACCATAAATTTTCATTTTCCTCTACAGCTTCAAAAGTATAAGCTAGAAAACAACTGAAATCCCTCACTTTGAAAGGGAAACATTCACCAATGCATAGTCACAGCATTAACTTTTACAAGCTCCCCAGTGTCATACCTTTGAGATGCAGAAAATGTGAACTATCCCATCACACACCTGAAAGTAATAGAGACTTTGACAGCATGATTACCATGACCTCCTTCAGATATCAGCCTGGTATAAGTTGTGTTCTTCAGGGCATATAAGAGCAAATATTAAAAACTTGTATAGCTTGAAGACGGCAAATAGGGAGAAATTACTCATTGTGTCTCTTGATATAAAAAAATTGCAGTTTTTATATGACGGTTCACAGCAGAGGAAGGTAGTTCTCACAACATGCAGCTAAACATACCCATATTGCCAAGAAATCCTGTCGATGCCAAAAGTATCTAAGTTCAAAACAAGAGTGGAAAAATGAACAGAAAAATGTTTAGGTGCTATAAATGCAAAGACAAGCTTCACCTGAACAGATTTTAGGCAGCTTCTGTGTCTACTCACAGACATCACTTTCCACTCTTTGTCACAGCCAACAGAAAGAAACAGGAGCTTCCAGGGCATCACTCACTAGCTATTTTAGGCATCTGCATTTAGAGAGGTTAATCATGTAGTCCAGATCCCTCTCTTCAGGGAGAAAATGTTTTTCTTGTTCTCTTCCCTAGATGTTTTTCTTGTTCTCTTCTCCTTTAGATGATGGCAGAAGACAGGGCATGGGGTTAGTCAAACCTTACAGCTGATCAGGTTTCACTGCCATAGGTATACCTTGTTCTCTCATCAGCTGACAAAAACATTCTGTTAGGTAGGGAGGCATCTTTACTGTAAGCACTGTGGAGTTACACGGTAGTCTATATATAGTCTATACCATTGGCATTACTCCTCAGCCTGCTGTTGCTGCTGCACTGGGTCAGGTGTGATCTGTTTGTGCATGCTTGGGAGCACAGTACATATTGCATACTTCTTCAGGGTGTAAGAAATACAAAGTGTGATTGCATGGGCAGTTCACAGAGCTCACTAGTTTCTGAGTCCACAGAGGGAGGGTGGAAAATAGGAATGTATCATTCTCTGGACATACTGCAACAGGCCTGTGTCTTTCCTGTGCTGGATGCAGGATTCCAGGTGGGGTCTCACCACTACAGAGTAGAAGGGAAGAATCTCCTCCTCTATCCTGCCCATGCTGCTAGTGACACACAGCCCAGGACATGACTTGTTTCTGGGCTGTCAGCATACATGGCTGGCTCATGTGAAGCTTCTTGTCCACCAACACCCCCAAATCCTTCTTCTTAGGGCTGATATCAGTCCATTTTCCACATGGCCAGTATTTGTGCTTGGGATTACTCTGACCCCATATACTTCTGCTTTGCATCATAAAACTTTTGAGTTAGACGGGAGAAGGGGAGCATGATGTTTATTTTCAGGAGCCAGAAGTTTCCTTCAAGTATCACAATAATGTGCAGGTCTCAGGAAATACAGTGTGCGAAACCAGTTTGTCCTCCCAAATCTCAAATCCAAGGAAGAGCACAAGGAAGAGCTCCTCTGTGCAACTGCTCATACCCCAGAGGATGCCTTGTGGAAAGCTCAGACAAGTAACTGGAACGTGGTGTCTATACGAGTAGAAAAATCTGCTCAACCCCTTGAGAAGATGACTGCACAGTAGTATTCAGTGCTATCATAAAGCCTATGTATTGATGCCAAGCAATCAGTGTAGCTTGGGCAAACTACATACAGCTGGAACAGAAATTTTGAGACATCTCTGTTCACGCAACTGTTGGCCAGGAAGGAATAATCCTTCAGGAAGAGCCTCTCAAGTCATGTGGCCTTTACAAAGGTTTTCAAACACCTAATGACATACAGGTAAATCCTGTGTGTCAGTGCAGGGCATGGGAACACATAGCAGAAATCCAGGTTGCACTGAACATTGTGTGGTTCTCCATAGGGCCCTACCTGGACCACTGCCAACTTCTCACCTCATTTCCCAGCCCAGGGTTACCAGGACTTGACCATCTGTGTTTGCAATGCAACAAGTGAAAGGGAACATGACCTGCCCCATTCAGATTGTTCCTCCTGCTTGGAGCATCAGCCTTGCCAAGATTTTTTCTTTTTCTGTCTCCTATACTCCACTTGCCCTGAAAAGAGCAATGAGGTCCTTGGGAGAAAGAGAACACCATTAAGAGGCCTATATCTCTCCAGACTGTGTGACAGAATCTATGAGATCTGGAATAGGAATGACCCAAAGCAACTGTCTCTGGCTGCAAATATTTCTCTTGAGCCCAGTGCTCCCCTGTTTCACTACCTTACCTGGCACAGTCCCATTGCAGCTCCAGCACCCTTGTGAATCATTAACAGGCCAAGTCCAGCTGCTACTTTCACAGCTTGTCCTTTCACACAGTTTTCTTTCCCAGCCTCCAAATGTTTAATTGAAGCAAGGTACAGACAGAGAAGAATCAAAAAGATTTTATGTGAATCTGCATCTGCTGACAACATGACAAGCATCCAGAGGAATAGTAGGAAAGTATGCCCTATCTGCACTCATGGTGGGAAGCTGGTCCTCCTTGCAACTTGTTTGTCCTTTGCTCTGATGCTCTACAGATGTCCCTGTTCCTGCTCTTACAGGCAGCAGTCTTTTGGGGGGTTTGCAATAGGAGTTAGAAGTATCTCTCGGTCTCCTTCATGAACTTTCTGGCCCTGTTCCTTTACTAGCAGCACCTGTTCATTCACACCCCTGCAAGTAACATTTTGCTTAGTGCAGGGTGGAGTTTTCTAGTTCAAGGCTGGTCAAAGTAGGCGGGCAGTATAGAGCAGTCAGTCTTAGAGCTGGGATGTACACGAAGAGGACAGGAAGGGGCAGTCATAGGTGTAGGTAGGAGCTAAGTATACGTGTATATGAGACCCCAGCATGAAGGCAGAGCGCCTGTACATGAATGCACAGTTGTCCGTCTGACTGCCTGGAGGCGTGTGCACTACAGCAGTGAACGTGTGTGAGGGCAACTTTGCTTGCATCAGGTCTGGTGGTGCTTCAAGAGGACTTGTTAAGGTGAGATTTTCAACCATTTATTGGTATCTAGTGTGGATGCTCTTGATGCCAGCAAATTGCGACAATTTTCTGCAGACAGGAGCTGTGGGTCTGGCTTAGAGGGTAGTTCCTGCTTCTCCAGAGAGTCTTCTCAGTGCTGCTGCTCAGTTTTTCCCACTAGTGACAGTCATGCCAGCTGCTCATCTCTGCATGGGCTGTTTCTAATTCTGTTCTAATTCTGCAGAAACTGACCAGGCCAAATTGAAGCAGCATTTGAAAAAACTATGAGCAACCATCAGTGCCATCAAAGACCAGTCACTGGAGCTTCTCTGGTGCCAGATCCTTTTAGCTATTGCAGTAATGGGGAACCTGTACATGTCTGGAGAACTCCCTCAGACTGGCAGAGCACTCAACATCAGTTGGCACAGTACGAGGTGGTTTTGGGCTATAACTGTCTCACACCTTCCAGAGACAGGCACATGTTCAGTAAACCTGTAGTCTGGGGATATGGTGCCCAGTGCTGAGTGTGTTTCATGGGTACATTTCCCTTGGGCTGCTTGCTGCTTTCTGTAATGCTTGCCCTTTGCCAGTATCAAGCTTTTCCAAGGTCCATGTGTGTTTCTGGAAAAGGCTAAGACTCTGCTTTTTTTTTTGCTTTCTTTTTTTTTTTTTTTCCCTTTTTTCTTTTTAACAAGCTGCTCAGGCAGTATTTTCATACCTTTGCTGTGGGAGACACTAACATGTTGACACTGGATTGTTGTATTTTTTGGTAGTTTCTATACTGCATCCTTTTTGCCCTGAGATTCTTCCAGTTCTTTCTGCTCTCAGCCAAATCTTAGCTCATCTTTCATAGCACACAGTAACAGTGTGCTTTTCTTATTCTGCAACTGAGATTGCCTCAGTCGTTCTGGGCTATCTTTACTTGGCAGCTCTGTGAGGGCTTCGTATTTCCACTTTTGGTAGATGACATTAACTCAATCACTGGTGACTTTGAATGTTTGCTATAGAGAAAATGTGGTTAAACTTGAGGCCTTAGTTTAGAAACATCTCAGCTCTCATGATTGAGAAATACAGTGGTGAAAAATAAGGTTATATAATTAGTATTTCTCTCCTATTAGGGAATGTATGCTAGATAATATAGTATGATGCTGCTCTTTCATTCCTCTTCATCAGGCACACAATTCATTTCAGTCCTTCTACTCTCTGTGTAACAGACTTGTGACAGCAACAATTACCACTATTTCTTATATGAGTGAAGAAGCTGTTGAAACTGTGGTCTCAAATGTGGCCATTTCTATCAAAAACAGACTCTGTGAAATGTCTAAAACATCCAGCTATCCCACCCTGATTTGATTAAAGATAAAAGTATACTCTTGAAAAAAACCTGATCCCATTCTCATACTCAGACAATTCACATGTCGGTTTCCAAAGAAACAACCATTTCTGCGGTTTTAAATCTGCTTGGGTATCTACCTTCATTCCATTGTTCATGTCTCCTCAAGAGAGTTTTTCTCAATAAATAGCTTCTGGCTATATTCCAGGAACTCTGTCAGGAGTTAGAATAACAATATTAATGGTGCCAGATGGAAGTGATATCATCAAAGTTCATTTGGAAGCCAGGACTTTTGGTAAACACTGCCTGTATTCATTGGGAAGGAAGAAGCTGATATATCACTTATTTTTACAACAGTCTTTGTTTGCAGCTCTTCCTAGGGTTGGTCCAAATAGCAACCTGATTCAGCTCCTTTTCAGACCTGAACGCTACAGGCCATTTGTGTAACCAATAAAAACTCAGAGATCTTCTTGTCCAGGAGACAAGAATGATGTGGTCCCTCACTAAATGCACAGCCCTATCCTTGCAAAACATTACTAAAGTAAAATCCATATTGTGGTAGCACCTATTGGCAACAACCAGACTTACCCATCGGGCTGGGTATTTTCTACTCTGAGAAATTATAATTGCTCCCTTATAAACCCTAAGCTCAACACAAATGCACAGAATGTATCTTAGATTAAAAAAGACAATTTATGCATGTATGTTGAAGGCACAGATTGGTACTGTTCCTTGTTGGTTAGCAGCAGTGACTGTATGTGAAAATCTAAAACATCCCTACTAGAGGAACTGAAATCATGGGAGGAGGCACCCTGTGCAAATTCGGCTAAAAACTTTGCTGCAGAGGAAAATTGAGGCAGGGCATAAGGAGGAGGTTAGGGAAACTTTGGGAACATTCATAATCACTGTGGACCCAGATGACATGGCAAGCATGTAGCAGGGAAGCAGTGTCTGCATTGCAGCTGGCTGAGTCATTTTATACCACTGCTCCCTGAGTAGGGAGGCTGCTGCTCTTCATGGGCATAGCTGCTTGAGTCTTGTGTAATTGTGGACTGCACAAAAGCAGTGTACAAAGCTGTAAGGGCCTAGGCTCGGATGCTGTCCGGGATTAACATCCTGCCCTAAAGGTCCTGTGTAGGAATGCACCCCAAACCCCAGAAGGTGTTTCCATATAGGGAAAGGTTTGAGACTCACCCCTTGTATTTCCTATAAGGTAAAAGACCCAGAAACTTCTTTGCTGTCCTGACAGTAATTGGCTCAGTGCCAGCACAAAGGCATTGATTGGGCTTGAAAAGTGTAGCTCAAAACCTGTTGCTGATTTTATTGGATCAGGGGCAAAATGGCCCACCTGAACCATCTAGTACTAAAGAAGGAGCACAAAGAAAGTCACAGGCTTTTTGGAGTGTTTTTAGCAGAGTGTCAGAGGTTTCTCTAACACCTGTGCTTGGCTTTTCTTTTGTTTCTGTAATGTTTGTTATTTTTCATCTATTAAACCTTTTACTTTACAAAACATCTCTGAAGAGCAGTCTCGCTGAAATTATTTTAAGGCAGAGATTGATACATTTACACAGGGCTCATAACACTCTGGCCAGGCGTCTAACTGTATCAGTCCTGCTCTCTCTGTCCTATCTTGCTGTGCATTTCCCTGGAAGGACTCACCATGACTAGGAACCAGAAAAGTTTTTTCAATTTTAGTTCACCTTGAAAAATATAAAGCATTTGCACTAGCAAGAGAGGTCTGTCTTCACTGTGCCACAGATAAACTGCCAACCTTGCAGATGGTGATGGCAAGCACTCCATGCTGCCTGGGCTTCAGTGCTGCCCAAGGAGCCTGTCCCCAAGGGCGCCCCATGCTGTGGACACCCCACCTGTATTTGAGGCACAGTCAGGCACTTCTGGGGGACAAAAGGAGAGCGCACAAGACAGGAGTAATTGGCAAAGTGCGCTTTAAAGTGCTTTTAAAAAATGTAATGAATTCTCTCTGCCTCAGATCCCATCTTCAGTGGTGTACTTCCTGCAGATTCCTGTGCCAGCTGGTATTCAGGCTATGAATTCTTCCTGTGGCATTTTCATGCCATGTTCCCAATGGGATGAAAATTGTTAGACATTTTCTAATAATTGAGTCATCCTCCACAGGCAGAAGAGAGGTTTAGTGTATGAAACAAGGAGCCAGCTTTCGGCAGACCTTTGAGTTCAACTACAAATACATTCTATTGTATGTCTCCTTATAAAAGGCCTATAGGATGACTGGGGTTGGAGGGAGGGATGGATAGCAGGTGCCAGTCTTTAAAAAGGAGTTAGGCTAAGAAGGGGGTTAGTAGGGCAGGTAAGTAGTTAAGCCTACCTACACAAAGATGGGTCTTTCTAGCAAAATTGCCTACAAAGCTCTGTCTGTGGAAGAGATACCGTTGTTCTTGGATTTATTACAGTGCCAAGCTTCTTCCTTTGATATTTGAAGTTTTGCCTGATGACAATAAATGTTTACTGAAATTTCAAAAGGAGTATAATCAAAACAAAAGGAAACCTACGTTGCATGTTTACAGCATTTTGGCATAAAAATAATTGTAAATACTGGTCAGAGTAGGTGTTTAAAAGTAAAATGTGGAAATGTTGAATTTGCCACAAAAAGCGAAGTTTTTCATCATTCCTTCATAAAAATTGCCAGGACTGTTTGCAGAGATTATGTATATGAAGTACACATTGGTCTGTACTGACTTACTTCAGTGGACTCAACTAGCTCTTAAACTTTGATAAAAGTGCAAACAAACTTTTCAGTATCTTCTAAGACTATATTAGCATGGCTTACTGACAAACAGTGGTTTTGCTGCTGAAAACCTTCAGCCCTGCAGTACTTATGTGCATTGTAAAGACACCTTGTGCGGTGGTTGTCACAGTGTCACTAGTAGTGTGGCAGCTTTCCAAAACCCTGTGCTTGCAGAGAGATGCACAGGAGCCAGATACACCACATCCTGCCTTTTTCATGATCTTATTATGCTGAACTTGCTCTGTCTCTGCAGGTCCCTTGCAATCATGGTGAAGTCTAGAAGAGTGCAGGTGCTCCTGATTCTGGTATTTCTGTCCTTCCTTCTGATCCACTTCCTACCCTGCAGCAACAATGCCCACATGGAAGAAAAACCTTCTCCTGTCCACATCCTCATTCTTTCCTCCTGGCGGTCAGGATCCTCCTTCACTGGACAAATCTTCAGCCAGCACCCCAGTGTCTTCTACCTGATGGAACCTGCATGGCACGTTTGGGTTAAGATGTACCAGAACAGTGCCAAAGTCTTACACATGGCAGTGCGGGACTTAGTCAGGTCGGTTTTTCTGTGTGACATGTCTGTGTTTGATGCTTACATGTCTAGCCAGAAGAAAAAGTCTGATTTATTTCAGTGGGAGACAAGCCGAGCCTTATGCTCCCCGCCTGCCTGTGACTCATTCAGTCGCAGTGACATAATCACTGCAGGCAATTGCAAAACAATCTGTGGCAAGTACCCATTCAGCAAGGTGGAGGAAGCTTGTAAAACCTATAGCCATGTTGCCATCAAGGAAGTTCGGTTCTTTGACCTGAAAGTTCTCTACCCCCTTCTCACTGATCCATCCCTGAACCTCAAAATCATTCACTTGGTACGTGATCCTCGGGCTGTGTTCAGGTCCCGAGAGAATGCAATGGCAGACCTGAAACGCGACAGTAACATTGTGGTGGGATCTCAGAGGACAAAGGGAGAAATGGGGCCCTACAACACAATGCAAGCAATCTGCAAAAGCCATGTTGAGATATACAAGGCAGGAAGTCAGGACGCTCCAAGCTTCCTGAAAGACCGGTATCTGCTGGTTCGCTATGAAGACATTGTCAGAGACCCACTTGCAAGGGCTGCTCAGATGTATAGGTTTGCGGAACTCCACTTCACACCAGAGCTTCAGAAATGGGTCCACAACATCACCCATGGGAAGGGTCATGGAGCACAGGCCTTTGATATTGGGTCGAGAGATGCACTGAGAGTATCCCAGGCCTGGAGAAAGACACTTCCCTTCCAGAAAATAGAAAAAGTGCAAAATGTGTGCAAAGATGCAATGGATTTGCTGGGCTACCGGCTTGTTCAGTCTGAAGAAGAGCAGAAAAATATGTCTTTGGATCTTTTGTTTGCCCAGAATTCCTCTGAGTATCAGATTTTGAAGACAGAAAAGCTGATCTCTACACCTACTCTCTGAAAACTGCAGAGTGCTGAACTAGAACAAGAGTGTTCACTGGAGCAAAACAGGACAGAGGTGCAGGCATAGAAGTATAGGAGTGTGTGCATGGATGTACATGGATGCAAGGACAAGTGGTACAAGAACCCTGACTGCATTCAGGAGAGCTCTGAGCAGCACAGGGTCACACTCCAAGACCCCTGGAGATTCAGCCACAATGGAGGCTAAAGTAGTGCAAGTTTGTTTTCCAAATTAATTATGGTTAGGTTGGAGTATACAGAATGAAAAAGGAGTAGGACCAGATAGCAGATGCTCAAACTGCCCACAGACCATAGCTAGATTAGGGAAACTACACAGGGCAACTGCATTGCAAAGAGGAAATATAAAAGGAAGCCAAATAAAGAAAACATTACTTGACATACTGCCACACAGGATATGTAGTGCCAGAAAAGACGCAAGGATGACCAGACATTTGCTTTCTGTAAATATGTTGGGTTTGGGGTTTTTTTCGGTTGGTCTTTTTGTTTTGTTTTGTTTTGTTGTTGGTTTTGGTTT